>JAPMNP010662628.1:4593-17915 GCA_029874935.1 Atherina boyeri | reverse complement strand
GTCTCACTATCCCCCTGTGCCATCAGACAACTGGGGCTTTTTAAAAGCTTTAGTAAGATTCTTCTTCTTCTGTGGTCTCCTTACATTTTCCTGAAACCACAGAAGAAGAGGAATCTTACTAAAGCTTTTAAAAAGCCCCAGATGAAAAGAAACCGTTGTTAGGCACAGGGGGGTAGTGAGACTGCACACTGACTAAACACTAGTGAAATGAAGGCATTTTGTGGCTGATAATGTCTTATTTAGAGGCTGAAATGGGTCGCCCCGACCGCTTCCATTGAATGGATATATACGCCAGTGCGATGGATCTAAATATTTCCCGATAGACTTCAAGTAACTCCAAAATTGTCCAAGTGAGTTTTGAACGTATTTCATGCTATAAATAAGGTTCAGATAAAAAAATAAAAAATGGTACTTTTCCTTTAATAAAAGTATTTGCTTCAGTAATCATCTTTTTCTCTCGGGGGCAGACTCACAGTTGTCTTGCTACTGTTCCCCTGTGCTTTGATCGGCTCGCTGGCCCAGAACAGGAAAGCTGATTGGCCAGTTGAGGTGGAGATTGCAGATGTTTCCAAAACAAGATGAGGACACACAAACTCTGCTGCCCAGAGAAGGTTGCCGTTGGCCCCATCGACAATCTGAGCCTGACAGACAAAATAGGAGGGGAAACCTGCAGTGAGCATGTTCTCTAAATTCTAAGTGATTTAATACTTGTTTCAGTTTTGGGGACAAACTTTTTTTACCTTCATGACCTCATTTGCTGATTGCTGAACAAAAAGATCAAGGATTCCATCATCGTTGAAGAGCCCTGGAACCGGCTGACTGTGAGAGGGAAGGAGCTTATTTAAGAAATCATTTGCAAATCTGATATGTAATTTTCTATTATCTTGTCAGGAAAGCTTAACCAAAACTAATTGATTCAGTGTATGCTCATGGTCAGTTCTGAAGTTTCATTTATCAGGATATAAAGAAGAAAATATCATCTGGCGCTCACTAGATCTTAGATAAAACTAACAACAAACTAAGTCCAAACACAAAATAATTAGGAATTAAGTGTCAGTCAGGTCCTCAACTGATCATCAGCAACTGAGGCAGCCTCTTTAAAAGCAGACGTTTGGGCAATTTGTTAGTCTGCAGCATTCAGATGTGTGTTAGCACAATGCCATGGGGGAAATACATCAGCCATGATCTTAGAGGAGAAACTATGGCTGCCAATAAATCTATGAAAGATAATAAAGGCCACGTTTCCATAGCCTGTATCTGCTCTACCCTACCCTAGTCTACTCTACTCTACTCCATTTTTGTTTGCGTTTCCATTGCCACTACCCGGCAGTATTTGGATTTTAGCCCCATAGCCCCTCCTCCTATACGCCAGTGATGCCAAATACAGAGCGACCGGAACAGCTTTGTGATTTTTTTCTTGAAGATGTGGAACAACAGACATCACTGAAGAAGAGGCGCCGCGTGCGGGTAAGCTAACCATGTTGCCAACAATAATTAAATGGCACAGATACTTTCCGTTCCTCAAAATCAATGTTTGTTTTTCTAAAGATCCTTTGCTGAGGAATTTTTAAATTTCTACACTGTCGCTCACCAATGACGAATGTCTCGGACCAATCGGTGGTCTACAAATTTCCACGTCATGTTTTAGAACCAGGCTACTTTTTCTTGGAACCCTGAGGGAGTAGGTATCAAATTAAAACAGTTCCACGTACTTCTTGAAATGGAAACACCCACTTTTGTAGGGTACGGTAGAGTAAATACTGGCTATGGAAACACAGCTAAAGACACTTCCAAATAACATGGAGTCAGTCTATGCTGAGAAATATTATTAACAAGTTACAAACATTCAAACAAGCTCTCAATCTACACAGGAGAAGACATCTCAGCAAGTTCATCCCATGATCAGACTGTAATGCTCAGAAAAACTGAAATGAAGGTGGCATGTTAAATGTTAAAATTCCAGATTAAACAATCCAAAACACCTTTTGAATATTTTCCTTAGAGGAGATGTTTGGTCATAATGGACAGCAGCACATTTAGTGAAATCCAAATGTTATTCAGAACAAACACCACAGGGGCGTCCAAAGTCGGTCCTCAAGGTCCTTTGTCCTGCAGGGCTTGGATGTTTCCTGCTGCACCACACCTGAATCAGATTAGCCATGTAATATGAATCAGGTGTGTTGGAGCAGGGAGACATCTAAAACCTGCAGGACAGCAGCCAATTGCAGACCGGGGCTGGACACTCCTGCCTTATACCAACTCTCAAGCACGGTGCTGGAGGACTGATGATATGGGTTTGTTTAGCAGCTACAGCACTTGGACACATTGCAGTCACCGAGTCGACTATAAGCTCCTCTGTATGGAAAAGTGTCCTCTGACAACTACAGCTTAGCTTTGGATAAAAGTTTCTGCTAAATGACAGTAGTAGCTGAAAACAGGTCAAGAAACTTGACAACGATCCCAAACACAGCAGAAAATCTACAACAGAATGACAGAAAAAAAAATAATCAAGGTGTTGCAATGATCCAGTGTAGCCCTCAACCTGATTGAAATGCTGTGGTGGGATCTTGAGAGCCAACAAACCTGAAACAATTTTGTGAAGGAGAGTGGACCAAAATGCCTCCACAATGCAATGAGACATTGATTACATCATGTAGAAAGTGATTACTTCAAAATGTTGTTGCTAAAACTGCTACGTTTAACATGTTGAATCATGAGATGTACTCTTTTGCATTTTGCCACATTTTTGTTAAATAAACAATGACAGTGGAATATATCAAGCGTCGTTAATCTGAGGTTGTAGTTACCTCATTTTAACACCTTTTTTTGTGACATCTTGATGAATTACACCTTTGAATTGAAATCAAAGAGTGTATTGTCGAAAAGAAACAGAATAGAAACATGTGCAGGTCTACCTGTGCATGAGAGCTGAGTTGAATGTCCACTCTTTGCGCAAGTCCCTCTGTCTGAGCAACGATACTTTACTGGCATCGGTACCGTACACCAACGCCCAGTCACTTCTGGTGGAGTTCAGATTGGAAACAACATCAAGGCTGTTGCGGTTATTTCCAGAGCCAGTCACAAGAGGGGTGAGGAACTCAACACGCTCAGGTCCCCTAAAAACAGCAGATGGCGAAGGTGAGATTTTCCCTTATTTTAGCATCATTGGTGTCTCTTTGAGCATTGACACAACACATTTATCTTATTTTAGGATTAATTTAATCCCATTACTTGCTTATTATGGTATTTAATTTCAAAACCATGGTTAGTTTACCACTTTAAGTGCTTATAATTTAAAAAAATCAACTCAGTAATGTTTTAACTTAGTTGTTATTGACAAACACTTTCTCCAGTGGAAGGAAAAAACCTACATAACATCAATGCCAACTCAGGCATCAACGAGTTTGCAACTGTGTCTCCTTTGTGCAGACTGGTTAACCATTAGCATTTAACAAAGAAGGTCTGTACAGTGTAATCAGACCTGTGTGCTAATCAGTGAGGCATACCGGTAAATGTGTATGAAGGAGGAGGAATTGCTTTTCTTGACTCCCTCCCACACCGGATCCCTCTTTCTAAGAGCTGGAGTTAAGGGCATGGGGCGAGCAGCACGCATGTAGAGGTCTTGTAGAGAGATGGCCTGGACGTTACCTGAGGAGACAAACATTAACACTATTTGTTGCTTGTATGCAAACACTCAATCTGTGCACATGTGGTGACTTGGTCTGATCCCGAACAGTGTTTCAGGTATTCATATTATTTTTCTTTCTTTTTTCTTTTTTTAAATATTTTTATATTTTCATATTTTCATATTATATTTCTTTTCACCTAGTCCAAAAAGGATGTAAAATGCTCCTTGCTGTGTCTCGTGCAGTAATGGCCCAATCAGCTTTCCTTGTGCTGTGAGGTTGAAAGGCACGGGATGTCCAAGCATCGCTCCCGTCAGCCCAGACATCAAAGTCAGGGACAAATCCAAAGCCTGGAAATGAATATGGCAAAAATAAAGACAAGCACAGCTACTGACTCCAGAAGCCTGGAACCAAGAAATATAAGCCCACGATCACTGATCTGTGATGCCAGAACAAAATGCCAGGGTCTGACACAGTAGAAAAAATATCAAAATCAGTTTGTGTTGACCGTAGTATAAAATATCAATGTGTTATCTGAAATAAATAAAGCAACTCTTGAACAGATTTGATTTGGCTTCATGTAAAGTTTCACGTCAGTGTGTAAATGCAGCATATAAGGAAAGTGGGTGGTACAGCTTTACCCCATCTGCAGGCAGGGTGGCCACTAGCAGATCTGGGATTGAGTCGCCCTGGAGGTCTGGAAGTAACACCGCCTGAGATTCAATGTTCTTCAGCAGGACCGACCACAACCTAGTTCCTGAAGGGTGAAAGGAGACCCTGTATGAGAGCTTACAATGTCTATCCTCGTATTATCTTTCATCACTAATCCCACACAGTTGATCCTCTTGCTTTGGTTTGGTCCTGATGGATGAATTTTGGTGGGATTTGATTCAGAATAACCAGACTGTAGACAGATTAAAGTTTAGCTGAGGTGGTTAGTTACTGTTTAATTACACGAGCCCCCTCCAACCTGTGGTGCCGTTGACCGCCATGATGATGGATTTGCAGATGAGGAGGCACACGGGGGACGCCTGGGTGTTGTACGGTGGCCCACACTGGATATACATCACGGACTCCCTCATGACCTTCTCCCACAGCACCTGACCGCTGACTGCAGACAAGGCCACCGCTTTGTATTCTGGGATGGAAAAACAACTCGATTAAAGCGACAAAACAGCGAAACACGCAACAGCTGTGAAGATTATACAGCTGACTCATTCTATGTAACAGTACAAACAACGTTTTCTTGTACAACTGAGATGCCACACCTAACACATACACTTCTTCCTCTGTAAAATGAACCAGGTAGAAACAAACCATGTTTTGTTTGCATTTCAACAAACTTACCTTTATTCCCTTGTGCTGAATGGGTGCCATTAGCTCTTACAGTCACACCTAGCAACACATCCTCCACTGAATCACCATCAACATCCCACAACGCCAGTGCTGGTGGAATGACACCTTGGCGGAAAGAAAAACAAAATTAAGAACCCCCTAAATTTGTATTTTACAAATTAGACAAATATTTCCAGCTAAATTATAGTCAAGTGGCTCATAATAAAAGGGTGAGCCACCTAGACATCAAATGCAGACAGGATGACGTCTTCTAAGTCTACTGGTGGAGCCAGTTATTTCTTTAAATTATATATCAACAGAGGAGGGTGAGCTCTTAATGGTTGCCCCCGTTTACTCAAAGTAAACTATCAATCTGTGAGTGTGTGTGTGCAGCCCGTGTACACTATGTTTAGTCTCATCAGCGAAGTTGCCCTTGAGATTACATTAAACTCTTTACCTCCTGCATCTCCCAGAGCTCGTTCCCATTGCAGCTTCTTCTCCAGCTCTCCCTTTTGGCAGGGAATGAGGAATGCACACAGCAGCACCAGCAACATGGCACAGACCAGAGGCACCAGGAAAAATGCACTTCGGACAGCATTCTTCACTCTCATCCTTTTCTCTTCTGCATCAGTGCTGTGAACCCCCACCCCGGCGGACCCGGATGTCCCGCACCCCCCTCTGTCCTCCCCCAACATCTCCCTGTCAGAGTCCCTTTGGCTCCAGTACTGCACGCCTTTCATGTCCTCTCTGTCCTGCCTGGATTTGCTGGGGAGTCTCTCCGTCCACTCATCCTCGTCTTCCTCCTCGTCCTCCAGCGCCTCTTCCGTGGCACCCACGAGCCTTCGGGATCGGCCGCCACGTACCTTAGAGGAGCCGCTGCCCAGGCAGCTGTCTCTGCCGAGGCCGTTGCGGGGGTAGTTGAGCACGAGGTCATCCTCTTCACTCTCGTCTTCGCTGTCCGCTTGGGTGAGAGGGTCATACTCCCCGAGGTCTGAGCCCTTCTTCCCTAAAGACACACAGAGACAGCCAATGATAATCATCTGTGATGATGAAAGAGCTACTTCACCTGTTAACATATGACTTATCTGTAAATATATTCTTACAACATGTACTCTTTATTTTCTAATAACTGAAATCACTATTTAAACAACATTCCCTTTTTTATGCTTCAGTGCATATTAATTGTTATAATAACAGTAAGAAAAGCATCATAACCGTAGAAGGTATTATTTGATTTTTTTATAGCAAAATTCAATAAATACATTATGTGTAATATATTCTTGTTACAAATATCTATCAATATAACCAGTAAAATGTTATAAATACAAAAAAAATAAATAACTAATTCTAACAATGATACATGCAGAAATGCATTTCTCAAAAAGTTCCTTTGCAAAGAAATATTAAAAATACTATTTTCTAGGCTTGAGATGCAGTATTTCCTGTTTTGCTTTGCATGTTTAATCCTCATGAGGTTAGTTTGTGTTGGTTTAGCTAAAAGCTATACTCGCAGGCAGACCACAACACAGTAAGCATGCTCTTCTGACGCTAAGCTACATGAACGCACACACAAATGTCTACCTTATATAACAGTCTGGGGGTGGGGGTATGATAAGGAAAAAAAATATTAAATTAGAAGAAACATTTAGAAAGATGAAAGATTATTTATAAATAGATTCACAGCTAACCGTTACATGAAATGAATCAGTCCCATTTACAAAGCGGAGATGCGACAGGACTGACGCAAATCACTCGTGGTTTTAACGGCATCTCTCAAGCATCTTTCCCCCCTTTTTTCTTTTATCTGTTTTGGTGAAATACGTGTTGTGCATCTTACCGGGCAGTTTGAGGGCTCGGGACAGAGCTGCAGCCATTTCTTTTCTCCTCTGGATACCGACGCGAGGCAGCGGTGAGCGGTGATGATGAACAGCTCTAGGACACAGATCCAGGATAACATTCTGCCAAAATGCATCATGGGATTTTGAGTTTTTCTAACCTACTGTCAGATTAAAACTAGTCATAAAATGGATTTATGAAAAAACGAAAACATTGTTAGTTTACAAACAAAGGGTAAACTGGTGGGTTTTTTTTGTAGTAAATTATTGTAGATTCATTTCATTATCCAGATTAATGTACTATTCATAATCATTTGGTCAACTTCGTTAACAATGAAGTGGCGTGCCCTGAACATCCTAAATCAGGTTATGGAGTAAATTATTTATTTTTACAAGCAGAGGGTTCGGGGAAGGTCCATGTCCCACGAGGCATCTCGCAAAGTAGGCAAGTCACCTCAGCAAGCAGACCTGTGCCCCTTCAAAAATTCATCTCGAAATTTGAACGAGGATACGGGCGTCACCCCGCATCGTTATTTTCCTTACTCATCAGTTTAAGGCATAACCTATCATTCGTCGATTACTTGACTAAACACAGTGCCCGACCATCCTCTATCATGGTTCCATTTATGATTAATTCCCAGACATATATTTCGATAGTGACGAACAACTGAAGTTACATGAAGTAATGTTGAATGATGTCTTGAGGTTTAACAGTCTTTAAATGATCATTTATTGCATAACTTGCACAAAACATCTACTGTTTAAGCAGTCGCAAAGACTCATGGGTATTAAAGTACGCTTAGTGCTGTATGCAGTTAAGACTAATCAATCACAGATTGATTAACAATTGTAAGATAATTGCGTTTGGTTGTTAATTTGTTTCTGTTTACTAAACGCCACGTCGTTGACCGTGCTTTCTTTTGAATTCCAGTATGAAAACCCACTTCTTATAAGAAATATGATATATTGTTGTGCTACGGCAGAAACTGTCTGTTTTGGCCCAGTTCGCTTCCCATAGCCATACTCAAAATCTACCTGCGCAGGCGCTGTTAGAAAGTGTGTGAGAAAATGGCAGACGTATCTTTGGATGAAGTCATACGTCGGCGCGGTATTAACCTCAAAGCTCCAGCTAAACGGTACTTGAATGGTTCCTAAACTGTGTGGTTATTATTTGTGATTGGCGTAGCAGGTTTTGGTCACATTTCCGAAATCAACACGAGAAATAAGAACTGCTTTTTGAAAGTTGGATATCCTTAGCTAATGCTAGGCTATTTCGGCTTGCAGCAATCCCAAGCGTAATGCTAGGCTAACTAGCAGCATTTTTCCGTAGGCCTTAACTCTCACGAATGTTAAATTTGAAACCATTAAATTAGAGATTAATTATTCAACTACAGAAGTTTTTTTTAACACAATTTAATTTTAGTGGATTAGTTAATTTGTCTAAAGGAATTTTCGTCTGTTTGTTCGATGTTTTGTTTGTAGCTTCCCTCTTTCGATTAAGCTAACTACAAAGCTAATATTTACACTTGGCTTTAAGCAGGATTCTGCTCCCACTTCTGGAGGAAATACTTCTTCCAGGCGAGATTGCTTCATTTGAAATGTTTGTTTTTTTAAGGGAAAACAAACACACACAAAAAAAGAAAAAAAAAAGTTTATTTACACATTGATTTCTCCCGACTGCACATCGCTATCTATATGAAGGTATTATTTTAAAGTTAAGCTGGCACCCAATGGCAGCATTTTATTGCATAACTAATATATTAAATTCTAGAACATTATAAAATGGAGAATTAAACCAGTCTTATTCACAGCATGTTATTCCTGAGCTGTTTAATGTGTAGAAATCTACTCTTTGTTTCAGGCCCATGTTTGGACGAGTTGCTGGAGCAGAATCAAAACCTGGCATCAAAAACTTTGATGCCAGGCAGAAGATTGGGATAAATGATGCAAGACAGCGACTTGGAGGAGGAACAGGTAAAATATGTTATCATAACTCTGAATCTAACTGATATGAATTTTTTTTATGTTTTTAGGATTATTTTATTTATCTATTGTCATGAATTGTGCTCTTGTATTTCCTCAGGTTTCCAAGTGAAAGATGCAAGAGAAAAACTGGTTCAGAAAGATGCCCGTTTCAAAATCCGTGGCAGGGCTGGAACAGGAGCGGTACAGGATGCTCGACAAATGATCAACTCGCGTAAACAGGGGCAGAGTCAGTTAACTCCCCCTGCACAGACCGCACTAAAGACCGCAATAGCAAGTCAGCTACAGAGCAAAACACTGGTGCCCCAGATACAGATACACACCAGCAATAATCTTGCTGGTGGGAACACAAGGCAGTTTGCCACCACTGTTCAAGGACTGGGTTTAAGGGGCACCCCAACACCACAAATGAGCAATAATGTCAGAATAATGGATGCTCGGGATAGGCTCAGCCTTAAGAGGAGTATCGGAGGAACACCATCACAAATAGCTGCCGCACCACCTCTGAAAATAACCAAGACCATTCAGGTGAGATTGAGGAGTTCTTTGTTGTTAGATCAGTGCTACAGCCAGCACATGTAAGAGGAAACTGGCAAACTCAATTGTCCTTCTCTTTTACAGCAACGTCCAGTTGGGATGTCTGGTGGAATACGTGCAGCTGCACAGGTAGAGCTGTTTTCCTTGACATATTTGATATGATAAGACTATTTCACTTAAGTATTGGTTTGGAGTTGTGAAACATGTTACCATATAGAATATTTTGTTTCTCACAGTCTGTCTTAAATGAGCTTGATGGCACCCCGAGCAAACAAATAAAGTTCACAACCGCCAACAATATGCTACAATCAAGGGTAAGATACTTGACATGGCTCCATGACTGAGCAAAAACTCTTCACTAGGGGTTCAACACACACCTGTAATTAGATGCTAACTTTGTCTATTTGTATTTCTTGCAGTCTGGCACAGTGGGACCTACATTTTCTATGTCAGCCCCAATCACCAAGGTGGTTAAAAACGATGCTTACACGGCTCCACGTCCTCCTGTCCCTGTGGCTCCGACTCGACCTAACACCAGCATGAGTGCTTCTCGTTCTTCAGCTGCAGCATTACAGCCAGTCTCCAGGACTCTTCAGCAAAGCACAGCAGAAACCAGCACGTCTGCTCCCACTCCCCCACAGGTAATCACTCCAACTTCTGTAATTCATGTTCATCACCTGTAGCCTCTCAAAATCTATGGTTGTAATAATGTTCAGTATAATTTTGCCTTCATATTAAAATGCCAAATTTAGAAAAATCACCAGTAATCTTATCAGTCCTCAATGTTTCTAGCCTCAACAAGATCTTATAGAAGGAGTTTTTTTTTAATCCATTACGTGTCATTGTGAGAGATGAAGCTTTTGCTAGATTGCGTTCAAAGCAAAAATATGGACTGAGTCTTGTAGGGATAGATCGATATGGAGTTTTTAGTGCCGATACAGATTTTTTTTTCCCCATCACCCTTAGCCAATGACTGATTGATTGATTATGGACAGCTGATTTTCTTGAGTCGATATTTAGGGCAGATACTGCTTTTGCTCCCTCAATTTACATAATAAAATGGACATGATGGTATCATATACTTTATTTCTTTTATCTATATTATTCAACAAATAGCATGAATGAAATCAATATTTTGTCATTCAAAAATTAAAATTGTACCATATGTTTCTTCTTTAATTACTTCAGAGTAATTAAAGAACTGTTCAAATTTAACTTCAATCAGTCCATAGACTTTCTGTCCACAGATAGACCAAATTCCAACAAAACTCTTTGTTCTGTGTTTTATTATGATCATAATTATGAAAAATAATTAAAGGCAAAATAATTCGATGACTGTGAAATATAAAGAAAAACGTGTTGGTGTCAGTATTAGCTGGGATTTAGTTGGTATTTGGTCATTATCTACTTTTATCAGCCCATGCCGGTACAAATAAAAACGCAAATATCTGCCTGATATATCGGCCAGCTGATGTATCGTTCAATCCTTAGTCTAGTGGGCTTACCTTTCCATTATCGTCACGAGACAGATTTTCCTTTAGGTTTGACCACATGGGATATTGTTTTCATGAAAGTTTTATTAATGCTGAGGCCTAGGAACAAAGCTTGACCATACTTGAAGCTTTCTGTCAAATAGATCAGATATGTCTTGCTTGCTCAAAATGAGTTAAGCTTCACCTACTAACAGACTGCTACTTGCAGAGATGTGCCACCAAGATAAATGCTGCAGAAATTTAGCCTTTATGTCTACACGAGCAAACCGAAGAAGCTTGAAGGCTGTTTCAGTGTTGATGACAATGGTAATTATCTATAAGCAGTTTATTATCTATAGGAGACATTTTTTCAGCCTCAAGTTTGGACACTGTTGATCATGGCCACCAAACTCCATTGCTAAAAACACCAAATTTAACTTCTTATTTGTCAATTGCCTCGATTTGTTACCATATTTTATCCAGCTGTGTTTGTTATTTATAACGCGTTTGTTGGTGTAATTGTAGAAATGCTGATCTTGGCTGTGGACAATCAAAAATAGTAGCATTTATTGAGTTAGAATGGTTATTTTTTGTTAAGTGGAATCCAGTTGGGATGGAGCAAAATAAGTTATTCGACAAGTGAAGCTAAACTAGATGCACTCTTTCATTAATCACAACTTCTTGTGTGTTTGTGTGTCAATGAAACACAAAAATAAGCTAGCTTTTGGTCAGCCTTTCACATCTGTTGCCTGCTTCTTCTTTTCTATGTTTTCATCTTTAACTACTGTCTCTGCTACAATGACTGTCACCAATGACATTTCATTGTAATTTGACAAAGACAGTAAAGTCTCCTTATCTTTGTCTTTAGACTGTATTTTTACTACATACAAATCAAGGTTAAAATTTTCAGAAAGGGAGCATTATATGTAGGGGTACATTTTAAATAGTTTTAACGGTAAAAACTTGATTGCTAAGGTAGCATGTTATGCATGTTAACCTTGAGCAGATCAATTACATTTACTGTTATATCGACCATGTAGATTGCATTTTCTTACTGATGTAGTGGTGTCCTTTTTTCTGTCTAGCCTGCTTTCAGCCCATTGGAAGGAACCAAGATAACCGTGAACAACCTTCATCCCAGAGTTACTGAAGAAGACATTGTGGTGAGCTACTATTTCCCTCCAAGCCTTTCTTGTCTTTAATTAATGATATGCTCAGCTCTGTTGTTCCACAATAAGTAATTTTTCTGCCTGTTGGTCATTAGGAACTGTTTTGTGTGTGCGGTGCCTTGAAGCGAGCACGGCTGGTGAAGGTTGGCGTTGCTGAAGTGGTGTTCGTCCGTAAAGATGACGCTGTGAGTGCATACAGGAAGTACAACAATCGCTGCTTGGACGGTGAGTGCCATTGGCAAGGATGCACACATCAAGTGGCTTTTATGGTTTATGGCCCTTTGGTTCTGTTTTGCACCAAGGCTAATAATAACTGTAGAAAGGATATGTTATCTGGTTAAGTATGTCGCTGTTTGTGTTGTTTTTTTTTGTTTTGTTTTTTTGTGAATGTTGTATATGAATTCAGATTACTGTTTTTGTTGCCCCCTCCCAGGTCAACCCATGAAGTGTAACCTTCACATTCAGGGAAATGTCATCACTTCTGATCAGCCTATTTTACTGTAAGCCAACACACAATTCTTAATTCATTTATGATTAGTGTGTTATTTGCAGTGTTAATTTGCAGTTACTCATTTTGCATATTTTTGTGAGATTAAATTTGCCTGAAGCTCTACAGCTTATATCTATTATTTATCAGTGGCATTGTTTCTTTTAAAGTAGTATGTAATTAAACCAGAATTGTAGTTACTTTAAGCAACACATGGTTTGGTTTATTATCCATTAGAGTTCAGGAGTATATTTCTTTGCTACTGTTACTTTTTAAAAACAAGATGGAAGTTTTTGGATTGTAATGAATGTAAAGGTCAGACCCTGTTTATTGTGCTATGATCTTCAAGAATTGTAACTGTTTTTACTTTGGGGCTCCTGCAGGAGACTCAGTGACACTCCAGGCGCAGGCAGCAGCACCAAGAAAGATGGTCTGCCCCCATCCTTGTCTCGAGCCCCTGGTCAGCGGGCCTCTTCTCAACCCACTCCAGAAGTGGACCCCCAGACCATTCTTAAAGCTCTGTTCAAGTCCACCGCACAGTCCACCTCCACCACAGAGGCCCCCAATTCACAGACCACTGCCTTTCGCATCAAGATATAGCTCATGTCTAAAATGAATACACTGTTTGTGTTACTGCATTGTCAGTGTTCACTTATTTACAGTGGATTTAACACTGATGGAAGGTGCCCCCCACCCCCTACCCCTTCCCTCTCCTCCCCTATTCTCTCATGAAACTGATTTTTACACATTTCATAGAAATGAGTATGGAAAATGTGAAATTCGTAGATTCACATTCATCAATGTTTGGTTTTGTGGTAACAAATGTCACCTGTTTAATTTCTGAAACGGACCAGTTGAAGAGGTACTGTGTGATGTTT
>JAPMNP010662606.1:0-11818 GCA_029874935.1 Atherina boyeri | reverse complement strand
CTAAATTCTTGATCTTTGCTCTTGCTCGATTGGCTGTGGGAGAAGAACAGATGTTGAGCTGACCCAGTGGTGACTCTCACAGGAAAATCCGTGACAGTTGTTGTTCTCAAAGTGATTGGGAGAATGTGTGCCCTTTTTTACGCGTTTATGAATCCAAAGAAAATTATGTTCCCTGTGATGGTTCTTAACTGGGAGTTATTTGATATGTATTTTTTTACCTCTCTTTCTTTTGATTTGTATTTTAAGTATTTGCTGGAGGCAATTTGTTTAGAATAGACAATCGGATTGATGTCATGAATTGAATTTGACTCATGTGCACACTTGGATGTACATCATATAAACATAATTTTGCTTTTTGTTTTAATGGTAGGTCAGTAAAGCCCAGTAAAAAACAAGCTTGGTCTTGCATGTGTTGATAGTTGCCATGGTAATAGATAACACAGGCTATTTTTTACTGATCATACAAAAGCAAAAATAAATAAAATGACAGAATGTGATTGCCCTGTTAAATTGAAAGGCCAGCTATTCTTAAATCTAGAAATAGCTGGAGCTTTTCCCAGATGGCAAGCATGAACACACAAATACAAAACTGTACTTATGTATGTGTGTATTTTCAAGGGGTTAAGTCGTGTATCAGCATGTGTTGGAAAAGCTCTGCCGTATGAGCGCAGTTATAGATGGCACAAAGCCATTCCCCGACATGTGACCACTGCCAACTCACAGTCGCCAGGGGCTCCACTCTCCCCTAGCTCTATGATGTGAGATAATGTAATCTCTTGATTAGAATACTCATTATGTGAAATGAGGTTTTCTTACTCAGTCACTTGTGTTATTATTTCGTGACCGATTATATCAATATGAAGGCCCCTCATCCATTCTTCCCTCATCTTCCCATTTCTCTCATCTCCTGCTTCTTCATTTGTCTTTTTCTCCCACACTGCATTTCCATTCCCCTCGCTCCTTCCTGCTTCAGCATCATTCCTGCTGTCTCTGTATCACACTTTTGCTATTTCCCAATACCTACTACATGCTCCTCTTGGTCCTTGTAATTTCTTTCGTAATCTTATTATCTGCCTTTCTTTTTCAATTGCACCGATCCTGCACTCCCCTTTACGCCCTTCATTTAGCCCACTCTCTCTTACAGAGTCACATATCAGCAATGAGAGAAATTAAATTCCTACAGGTCCCACCATAGCTCTGTTAAATTTGATAGGCTACTGAGCCAGCTCTAATCTCAAAATCTTAAGACCCACTAGCAGACAGGAGACTACAGCACCAGTCCAACCTTGGTTGTAATATTTACTGTAAATCCTTAATATGTGTCTCTCCTGAGTTTGTTTTTCCTCAGTTTAGCATAATTACTTTTAAATACTTTATGTGATCAATATAAGATAAGTAATTTATAGATGATATTTCTATAATTGTGTGGAGACTTTAATGACTTGGAAAGATGCCCTCCTTTAGGGAAGGAAAGACTTGGAAACCTGTTATGTAGCTTAATTGACTTACACTCACTGGCCACTTTATCATGTAAGCTGTTCTACTGTTCAACTCAATGTGTTAGTCATGTAGACATGGTCAAGACAACTTCCCGAAGTTTTTACTGAGCATCAAAATGAAGAAGAAAGGGGATTTGAATGACTGAACATGCCATAGTTGTTGGTACCGGGCGGGTTGGATTTACTGGGATTTCACACACAAGCATTTCAAGGGTTTACAGAGAGTTGTCATGTCAGAGGAGAACGGGTAGACAGGTTGTAATTGTGTGGGGGATATTTTTTGGCACACTTTGGGCACCTTACTAACAACTGAGCATACAGGAGTATTGTTCCTGACCATATCCATCGCTTTATGGTCACTGTATACCGTCTTCTAATGGCTACTCCCAGTTGGATAATGCACCATGTCACAAAGCTCAAATCATCTAAAATTGGTTTCTTGAACATGACGATGAGTTCACTGTACTCCAACGGCCTCCACAATCGCCAGATCTCAATCTCATAGAGCAGCTTTGGGATGTGGTGGAACGGGAGATTCTCATCATGGATGTGCAGCAACTGTGTGATGCTATCATGGAGATATGGAGCAAAGTCTCTGAGGAATGTTTCCAACACCTTGTTAAATCTATGCTGTGAAGAATGAAGGTATTTCTGAAGGCAAAATGAGGTCCCGATAAAGTGGCTAATAAGTGTAGTTATAGGTAGACAGGGGGAGCATTTGCATTCAGTTCATTTAGTAGAAACATGTAGAAGTGTCATAACTGACTTAATCTTTTTTTTCTTCTTTGTTTTTTCCCCAACTCCTTACAGCTAAATCATTTGAATACCTGCCTGGCTTGTTCCTCTTATTGGAGTTCACATATCTGGCATCCACTGAAACCTCTTGATAGGTGTTATTTTTCTCTCCCCCACTTTGAGAAGTGGAGAAACCAGCTTGACCTTTCCACATGACATACCAGTAGACTGATGCAAGAGCTGACAGAAACATAGGGTGCACCGAGTTACAAGGCCTTGGCAGAGAAACGGCGTTCATCAGTGTGTGACTTGAGGCCCAGTAGGCTTAGAAATGAGAGCGAGTAAACAAGTCTTTGAAAGTCAAGATTCATGTAATGGTTTTAATCCTGGCTCAGAAATGTTCAAAATGCTTCTGGTGGTCGTACTTTCAGTGTGAAGGTATTGATTTAAAGCATAAAAAAATGGATGATAATCAGTACTATTGATGTAGGAAGGAGTGTTTTAATGCTGCTTCACAATTTTTCAAGTGACTCTCTGTGGAAAGTGAGCAAGTATGTTTATTGATTATTTACACCATCAGTGAATTTGCATATCTAAGCACATTCCCTTGGTGCTCTGTTCAACCATGAATGTATTTTCCTTTTTTCCTTTAAAAGAAAATCTGTTGTTCAAAGCAGTCTTATTTACCCAATAAATCTAAGGCTAGGAAAGTGTTTCCATAAATTTTCCCTTTACTTTTCTTCCAATGTCAGAAATGCACGGCAGCATCACTTAATCAAGACAGCCTATCAGTCTTTTAATTGGATGTTCTTATGATTAAAATGTTACTGAAAAAATACACTTATTTCTTCAAATTGTGTCAGAAGCCACAATGCATTAACAGATAATTGGATATCCTAGTTCATGAATGATCACAATTCACAAACCTGCACATAGACTCAAAACTATGATCACCCCAGTGTTAAAGTGGGAGTTTTACAGTCTGTATTTGGCTTAAGGTGTCTGTTGCTACTCATGTCCGTCACCCTTTCACCTTGTCTACTGTTTTGTCTGAGGCCTGAGAGTTTGTTAATTACTTTGCCATTTGCGCATCATGCAAGGATTTGTGGCCATGCAACTGCTTGCCACGAATATTGTCTGCTCTGAATGTGTGACCAGAGTGCAAATCACACTTTTAATGAGTGGCTTACTATTTGCAGACCGGGGACTTTGAAAGTGCTTTAAGAAATATGGATAGATACTGATTATCTAGCATCTGAAAGAGGGATCCTAGAATGAAACTTGAAATGTTTGTTAACATTTTCCACCAGCGCTTGTGATAAGAATACAACCAGTGAAGACAGAGTTATTTTGATGTTGGCTTTAATTAAAGATTAAAATTGTTTAGATGCCTGTGCTTTTGTTAATTCCTCTTTCATTCCTTTCTTGAGGTTTTAGGTTCTTGAAACATGTTACTTTCATTTATTTCTAAGCAAAGCTTCTAGCATCCTTTCTCTCTCATGTGTTGCAACATTCCTGCTTTTAGAGGCTGTTTTGATCAAAGAAGAGCCTGTGGATTAATCTAACTCTGCTTCATAAATAAATCACTTTATTGACACAGATTAACCAAGAACAAAAGGGTGTGTTATGTTTGTGTCAAAATATATATGAATATACAAGTGGCTTCAGTATTCTATTGGCTCATCAGTAGATAAAAATGGAGGAGACTGAAGGAGAGAGAATCCAGAAGACAATAAACCGCTTTTAATTAGATATGAAGCACAGACATCGCTGCATACTTCTCTGGCCCAGCATTTTAATCAATGTGTCATATTTATTTCATCCTCAAAAGCACTGTCATGTTTACATATTACAGCAGCACTATGATGCCTAAGGGATCTTCTTTCTATACTCTATTGGCTCTTTAAATCTTTTTTTATTCAAATCACTACAGACTTGATCAAATGCTGCTCTATGTTTTGCAGTGTTGATTCAAGTTACAAAAAGGTTTCTAACATCTAGTTCTTTAGTGTTAATACTATTGTTATTGTACAAAAGTTGTCTGAAATGAAATAGAAATAAGAAACACATTTATACAGAAAGAATATTAAAGCTCTTATATATTATTCTGCTCTGTTTCTGATAGTTCTTGCATCACAAAAGATGTCTTCTTATGCTTCTGCGAGCATGCAGACACGTCTTGCTTGTCTCGGTCAACAAGATAGCCTTGGAAAGATTGACTGCATGCAGCCAGCTCCAGGTGGGAACCCCCACTGTTAAGCAGAAGTTCAGTGCTGAGAGAGTGGTTGTGGCTGAAGCTCTGTCAGAACTTGTGAAGGTTATTGAAGTTTCTGGAGCACAATCAATACAGGATGTGTACAGAGTCCTCTCTTTGACGGCCAAGGACACTTTGGGCTTTAAACCTCAGCTAAAAGGAAGGGATATCAGTCAATATGTTTTGTGACAAGATGCCTGCCAAGGGATTTGGTGGGAAAACGGCCGATTTCAATAAAGCCTTGAGAACAGAACAAAGTTGAGATTGTTCTCTCGGATGCTTTAAGAATGACTGAATAAAAAGGGGAAGATACAAACAAGAAAAGAGAAAATGAAGCGATATTCATGCCTTTGTTTTCTTTTTAGACAATTGGCTGCTGAGTTTACCCAGTGTCAAGTGCTCACCTGCAGCACTTTGAGCGATGTTGTCCTAATTGTGCTGATTCTTTGGCTGTTTGGGCCCCTAATGGACAGAATGGAAGATGAGTATACGCTTCCTCTGAATATAAAGGGTGGCATCGAGACATTTGAGTGATGAAGGAATAGACGGCGTGCTGCTAATGAATTACAAGACCAGCCTTCCATTAAGCTTTCCTTCTTTTTAATTTAACTTAGCACTCAACCCAATGGACTGATGTAAGTTTGGGACGAGACCCAAGTCACTTGTGTGTAGTGCGAGTTTGGTTGAATAGTTGTGGTGGAAATGATTGTCTTTTTTAGAGGAGCCCTGTAGAGAGATGTGTTTTCTATGTGTGCCCAATCACACAGACAAACACAGACTTTTGAACTGTTGCACTTAGTCTTATAATGTGCTGTCAAGTTTTAGCCCAGGTCCCACATAATTACACACCACCTCTTTTTTTTTCATCTGGTGTTCACTGAGTTTTAAAATGTGTTGAATTTAAACAGTTGCTTTTGCCCTTCTGCTGTTTCTTTGTAAACTCTGTGTGAACTTTTTTAGTTGATGTCACTGTGAAAACCTTCTGAATTAATATTATAAGCTTGAAAACTTATCAGCTAATTTCATTTTCATTTTCACAATTCAAACAAGACCGAAATATGGGAACGGAGTGACATACCTTTTATTTTATCTGCTGTTTTCAGCATCATGGGAGTAGGAGAAAGTCCAATATTTACGTCATGTCTATGAATTCCCACCTCGTGTTCCCCAGTACCTTCACTACTTGTTTCAGACCTTATCAGTGCTCCAGAGTTTTACTAAATTAGAACAGGCAACCATTTGGAACTGGGCTGAGAAGCCAATTACTAATTAATATTGTGGACCATTGGATTTGTTTACTTGTGCATCAGTGGGGTTTTCAATTGCTGTGATGCTCAAGGTGCAGTCACCAAGGCAACTCTTTGTTTTGGCAACAGAAATCATGCTGCTGAACATTGCAGAGCTGGCTGTGAAGGACCTTTTTGCCTCTCTTGCATTCTCACTTCTGCCAATTCTTTACTCTTCCTGTCTCTAATTGCCCAGCGTTCTGTGTTTCAGTATGTATCTCCTCCTATAAATTCTATTGATGTTACCCACTCTGTGCTGAGATTCAACAACTCAATATTTTCTAAGACTCTACTTATTGCTTGTTCTTCTTTGTTCTTTATCTTTCAGGCATATGAACTCTTTCTGCAGCAACTACGTTCCAGTATATTCATGTTATGTCATGTTTAAATGTACCTTATAGATGATATTCTGGCAAAAAAAGACCTTTTATTGGATTTGGTCCTGGCACAGCACATTTAATTTTTTTATTAAACCTTTATTTACCCAGGAAAGTCCCATTGAGATTAAAAACCTCTTTTTCAAGGGAGTCCTGAGCACATTGTACTGTGAGTCAGACACAGGCCAAAAACTATCACCACCTGTACGGTTTATAAATCATCAACATTTAATGGATTAATTGCATCATGATATTAAACTTATAGCTATCCTCAAACAAAAAGGGATTTAGTTTTGTATAATTGCCAATCATTGATTTACACATTCAGTGGCAGGCAACTAAGAAAGAAAGGTATCAGGTGTGATAAGAAGAGTGTTGGCAAGAATGAAAGGAAAAGTGTACAAGATAGTGGGGAGACCAGCAATGTTTCATGGGTAGGAGACAGTGGCCCTGAGGAAAAGACCGAAAGCAGAACTATACGTAGCTGAGTCTTAAATGTTGGGAGAGAAAAGGATGGATTGGAATGAGTACATCTCGGGGACTGCACATGTTGGATGTATTGGATCCAAAATCAGAGAGGCCAAGCTAAAGGTTTGGGCATGGATAGAGGAGGGATAGCTAATATACTAATAGAAGGAGGCTGAGGCTGAAGATACCAGAAGGAGGCCTAGAGGAAAACCAAAGAGGAGATTTCTGGGTGTAGTGAAAGAGGACATGAATCTAGTTGTGTAAGAAAAGAGGATTCAGATGATGGGTTCGATCAACCAGATGAAACTGACAAATAAATAATTCTTGTAAAATTCTAGGATTGTGTATTTCTGAAACAAACTGACTAAACTCTAAATATCATCTCAGTGATTGCCATTTACAGCAAGAACTGAACTTAAACCCTGTCTTCACAATCTAGGACTGTGCGTTCTCTCTTAGAAATTGTCTTGTTTTTCTTTATAATTAGTTTGCACGCTGCACAGCAAGAATGACTTATTATTAAATCAGTGTCATCTTGCTGGCTTGAAGCATGAATAAAACAAATTTACACAAGATTGGCTTTGCGTCAGAGTAACTTTGTTAGGACCAGTAAAGCATTTATTCTGGCACCTTGTAATGGAAAAAGAAATAATTGGGTGAATTTATGTTGATGTTAACAAAATGTTGACTTGATTTGCTCTGTAACACGGTTTTCCACTTAGTGGAGGGAATTTACCGATGCAGTGTACTAAAGGATTGTGCCCTTATGGCAGAACAAGCCAGAGGTCCCTAAATCAAGGTGGGGAAAGCAATCATCTTTTAAAACCTCACTTAGAAGTGTTAAATTTGAAACACCATTTACTTATTTAACTTTGTCTCTTGTACATTTTGTCATTTTTCTTTTCCTTTTTCCCCCATCTCCCTTTTCTCATTAGCATTCTGTTGAGTTTTCAGTCTCCACTTATAATCCTTTGCTCTTTCCATTCTCCACAACTCTTTTTCCTCTGTTATCTCTTCTTCTTTCATCCTCTCTTTCGGTGTTACTTTCTGCCTCCTATCCCTCTTTGGCTCTATCTTTCTGTCCTAGCCGTCCAGTTAATTGCCTCCAAAGTTCACTCTGTCTCTGGGCTAATGCAATTTAAGAAGGGTCGGAGCCCCTTCATCAGCCTAACGCTGGCATTTCATTAAGTCTACTTGGGTGTTAGCTTGCAAGCAAGTGGGGGTTTCGCTCCATCAGCTCATCATTAGTAATTAATACACTGATAGGATTAGCTGCAGCATGAGGCTAGTGGCAAGTGGTCACTGTGGTGTTGCCAATTGGAGAGGGCGTGTGTGATAGGGCGTGGGTTTCAGCCATTGATGGTTGAAGTGTATTAAAAAGTAATTATGTGTTTGATCAAAGATTGTGGTTTAGCATGTATATTGACAAGAACATTTGTGACCTGGTGCCATGGCCTCAGAATCGAATAGATTTTTTAGGCTGAAAATGCTTAAAAAAAAAAAAAAAAAGCTCAATGTTAGTATTGGAAGCACCAAAAGTATGTGGATATAAGGTTTTACCTTATATCCACATACATACATCCACTAACATGTGGCAGCATCTGGATTCATTTTCATGGCTGCACATTACATAAATGTGTGCTTGTGTGTGCAAATTTTAAATTGATATCAATGCTAGCACGTAAAGGCTTTCCCATGCATGATGGGGGTTGCTCTCCACAGCGTTAATTACATCATTATGGGTGGGATGGATCTCCATCTGCTCAGCCATTACTCCTGTCCCATTCTGGGCTGACCCACACCGCGCTTCAGAATTAGACACACACAGGCTAAATGGCCCTGCTAAATTATGAAGCTATTAGATATGGGAGGCTATTTTGGAACATATGTATTCACAGAGAGAGGAATGAAAGGCTGGAAGAGAAAGGCAAAGATGAACTGGGGTAGGCAGAACATGAGAGAAAAAATAGAAATGTGAGAAATGAGAGATGAAGCCTAAAGAGATTTTGAAAAATGAGTGCAAATGAAAGCAACAGTGGGGATGTGTAGATAGAATGATGGAGTAGAGGAACTGAACTTTTCTCTGTCTGGCCGGAGTTTCAGTGTGCTTGTTCCAGACTATTGTTGGAAGTTGATAAGATTTTTATGAAGCATGATAAGACGTTGATGGATTTCACCATGGATCATACAGACAGATCAGGGAAGAATTTTATGGTGATCATCAGAAGCTCCCTGTCATGTCAGTAGATCCTCACAGTTTGGATTTTTTTTTTTGAATATGCAAAACTTGTTAAGGAAAGCATTATAGAATGTGATTATAGAATAATGGAGTAGGCTATTGTCAGAATATTTCATGTGTTTTTTGTTTTTAATTGTTTCCTTTTGATTATTTTATTTTCTTTGTAGCTGAATATGATGAATTGGCTCACTAAGATCAAATAAAACCTTTGCATGTTTTTTCCCTTTCAGTGGTAAGAGTTTGTGTTCTTCTCTCTTTCAAACCTTATCCTACATGACTTTATATTATGCAGCTGTATCGTTTTTAGACTGATGATTGTCTTTTTGAAATTTGAAAGTGCCACTGCAGCATTTTACAATATAAGCTCTTGAATTGTGAAATAATGAAAATAATCTTTCTAGAAACTTTTAGCTGTGCTTAACATTTACTTGAAAAGACTGGCACTTGTGTCACCTTACATCAGTGTAAGAAAAAGAAAAGAACTTCAAATACTTTTGCCTCCCCTGCTTTGTAGTTTCTGACAGAGCGCTCTCTGTTTCATTTAGGTCTTGCTTATGGAGTATCTGGATGTGAAGAACAGCCGGAGTGCCACAGAGCCGTCAGCTCAGCTCTCTTATGCCAGCACTGGCAGTGAGTTTGCGGCCTTCTTTGCAAAGAAGAAACCACAGCGTGCCAAGCAGTCGCTCTTCAAGTAAGACTTACAGTATACCCTTTGCTCTGTTGCTTGTGGTACACACCACCGCTCCTCCTTCAAGATCAAAAAGATTAAGATAAATAATGTAAAAGCAAAATTAGGCTTGGATATAAGTCCATATACTTTTACATTCTTTTTTGTGTTTTTTAAAAGCTCATACAATATTTTTTAGGTCTTAGTGAAATGTCTGTGACATGTTTTGCCTAAAATTACACAGAACACTAACAACATTTCTTGTGCCGGTTTTGTAGTCAGGATCATTTTAGTAATTTTAAAGTGACCGGCAACACTGCTCCATCCCTCTCTCCCTCAGTGTCTGCCTCATTTGAGATCTGAAATACCTAATAACTTTGGAGCATAATGTTATGGTTTGAGAAAATACAGTATATACGTGCACTCTGTGGACAGCTGGAAGGCCACTGATCCATCTTTTAGTCTCATCACAAGACATTTGTTGAACTGGCCCAAGTTGTTAAAACACACAGCGGAGAGTAATGGCCAGTTAATAAACCATTGATAATTCACTTTGTAATTCTTTCATCACAAACCTGCTCAATAAAGTCGAAGGTTTAATGTTGCTCCATTTCATTGTGATTTCTTTAAGTTTTTAGCTGTTAACATTGAGAACTGTCGCTTATCTGGCCTATATATTTTTGCAACTGCACTTCCTAGTGCTGTTGCATTGGTATATTTAATAACAAACTGGATTTAGTTCCCAGTTGTCAACCAGGTTAAAAAAATTAGGAATGCCAATTGAAGTCAGATGTCCTTGTCAGGATAAAAACCATTAAACCAAATATTTGTAGAGCAGAGTTTTCAATTCTCTTTAATAAACAAACTGTAAAACTAATGAGGAGAGTTGTTTGAAATTAAATGAAAAACATTTATTTATCCTCAGGGGGAAATTTAACGGTGTTAAAGGTTTTTCTTTTTAAGATAATAAATAATTGATAATTAATTGGTCTGTAGGGTAATGACTGCTGGCAGGAATGACCCCCTGTACCTTTCTGTCTGAAGCATCTTCCTGAACACATCATTGTTTCCTCACACTGTTGTGTACATGTCGAGAATTGTACATAGTGCTAAGCAACTTGTGTAGCATTCCTCTCTGTCCAGCTTTCTAACCTCCAGAGTTGTCTTCAGCACAGTGTAGTACCCCTAATCCTTAAGTGGTGGTGATAAGAAATAAGGCTGGATAACGTGTAGAGTGACGTAATGTTGCTTTGCAAATCTCTGCGACTCATTCAATGTGACATATTTAGGATCTAAGTGGACCAAAACAAAATAGCAGGGTTGTGTTTTTTTTTCTGAATTACCGTAATTTATATTTCTGTAAAGCCTTATTATTTTTGTAGAGTAAAATTATGTGAATTATTGTAGATTTTGAGACTGAGACCAGATATTGTCCACAAGCCTGAGGAATAACATCTTTTTGTTGATATTAGTGAAGCACTTTTAGTTATGACCCAGTCGTCCATTGATTGATTGAACAAAAACATTATCAATTAATGACCAAAATAACCAGAAAACTGACTTGTCTGTTTCATAGAAAAACCTATTGTCTATTGTCTTTTCTGTTTCACTTCAGTGTTATTAGTTACCATGTTTGTGTTAACCACAATCATATACGCTCTCTGGTCACAACAAACACATAATTATCTGCTCTGAAATTTCACGTCAGTACATCTCAATTTTCTATTATTGTCTTGTGTTCACACGTGTTGAACCTATTGTGTATCTTGTAGGTTTGAATCATCCTCCCATGCCATCAGCATGAGTGCCTACCTGAGAGAGCAGAGGCGAGAGCTCTACAGCAAAAGCGGGGAATTACAAGGTGAGGAGGGGGGATGGAGGGATGAACTGAGGAATGGAGACTCAACTTATACAGTACTACCTAATAGCTGGAATAGGAAATCATGGATTGACAGCAAGATGAAAATGGGGGGGGGGGGGTGATAGAGTCAGAGGGAATGAAAAGTATCGACAGTGAGAAGGGGGAGGTTGGCAAAGAAAAGCAAATTGGACAGCTTTGCAGTGGGAAGGATAATTCTGAGGAGAAAAGAGCAGCGTGAACAGAAACTGAAGATTGAGGTCAGGTGAATGAATGAAAAGAGACACGGATGGAGGTTATGGCTAGACTAAGAATAAAACCAGCAGGAAAGATCGAAATCTACAGGGATGCTGAAAAGAAAGAAACGAAAGATAGTTAGATTGTTTGTATAGATTCTTAATAGGTGAGGAAAAAGTGGGGGGTGCAGCATAAAAG
>JAPMNP010662599.1:0-11324 GCA_029874935.1 Atherina boyeri | reverse complement strand
ACACACACACACACACACACACACACACACACACACACACACACACACACAGTTCAGTATACTGCACTGTTATAACAAGTCGAATGTAAAAGTGGTGCCTTCGATTTTATTCCTAATGTATATCTAAAATGTATTAAGAGGAAAAATAAATAAATAGCATTTTTCAGTTGTTGGAACAGATGAAATGAACTGATTTCCACTGTCAATCTTGTTGCGTTTACTTCTTTTGTGAGTCAGCTGAAGCATAAATCTGAATCTTCCATAGCTGCTTTCACCAGACAAAACACACCGCCTCACTATAATTTCTACTTTTTTTTTGCTGATGTTTTATAGTCTGGGATAACAGCACCACTGCTAATGGTCTGACCTCAAAGGTGATGTAGTACTGCATCTGGTGGATGAAGTGCACCATCTCAGAGGCCAGGATGTGACACTGATGGAGCGCGCCGGACAGCTCTGGAGGGTAAAACACACAAGGAAAGGTAACAATACCTCAGACAACTTAAAAATACTCTCTGAATACTCTTTAAGGCCATTTGTCATCTTGCTCCTCCGTACCCATCCGCTCTGGTCCACACTGATATCCCCTCACTGTCCCCTCCCCTCGCCTTGTTACCATGGGGAGCAGGGCTTTCAGCTGCTCTGCTCCAAAACTATGGAACTCTCTTCCTCTTTTTAAATCTCACCTCAAAACTCACCTGTTGGAACCTTTAATCATTTACAATTTACTCATTAGCTGCATTTTTAGTTCTTTTAACAATTTTATTTTACTCTTATTTTGGAATGCATTTACACTGCTTTATTTTACTTTTGAAATTTACTGATTTGTCGATATTTTTTATTTCTCTAGATAACGGATGTAAAACAATACATACCAGGCATGGTTTTCAGCAGCTTGGCGTTGCACATCTGTCCCTTCCAGATGTCAGTTAAAGTGTACTCCATCCTCTTTGCTCTCCACAGGAAATTAAACACGCGGAGGTAGTGGCCCATACACTCCCTTGTAAACACCTTATACATGCAAGGATAAGTCAAAAAGGCATAAAAATGTGTTCACGTGCACAGAAAAGTCTCTTCTATAGGAAATGTATAAGAAAACTGTGCTACCGTTGCAATGGGTCCCTCAACGTGGTAATCAAGACTAAAAACATCCCAGCCTGTATCACCAGGAGACACCTGGGGCAAAAAAAAAAAAGACAAAAAAAGACAAATTGGAGTCAAAGGGGAAGAAAATGACTAATCAGAAGAAATTTGGTGTTTTTTTAATGGAACAATACCGTGGAGATGTTAACATTACCTCCAGCAGGCGCACATCCAGCCTCTTCAGGATCTCTGCATTGTCAAACTGAGCGTTGGTGGCTCTGACTGCTGTCTCCAAGATGCCAGTCAGATTGTGTTGGTATAAAGTGGTGGCAGGACGAGCCAACTCAGGTCTGGAACAAAACAATACAGATACAGTAAAATCAAACCTACAGCTCAGTGTGGACTCTGATATTATAATGCTACAATTCTGCTTCATAATGGAATAAACAGGATGACTCGGATTGTCTGACTTTAGCAGGTCCATGAGGTGTCTGATGAAGTCTCCCTGGCCCAGCAGCAGGTATCTCCTCATGGCCTGCAGGTGCTCCAGCAAAAGGTAGTTGCGGTTGAGAACGTCCAGCAGGTATTTGCTGGTGTCAAAGTAGGCCGCGTCAATTTTCTCCTGAAAAGCTCCCTCCAGGTCCGACAGCAGCTCTGCAGCTGATGAGAACGCAGAAAGAAAGAAAGAGTTTCAGCTCCAACGACTGTTAATCTAAAGCGTAGATTAACAACTAAATGACAATTTCTCCGTTTTAAAGACTAAATAGGCAAGAAGATGGTCAAATATCTGGCCAGACTCAGGGTCTTATGATCCAACCTGACCTATGCCTTTGTGATGCCCTTCAGTTCATCCAGTAAAAGCACCAGATCAAACTGAACAGATGAAGTCCCACAGACTGAATCGATAGCATATGGCTAAGTATACCTCTTGTTCTCCAGTCCAAAGGAAAAGGACAAGGCCAGAGAGCGGTAAGAGCATTGATTGCTGTCAGTCCATGAGCATATGCCAATAAAATAATATCAATACCACGAGGACAAAGACAAAAGGTGCTTCAAATTGGTCAATGACGCCATTAGTATGCCTGACTATGCAACAAAGCTAACTTCTAATGTAACCTACAAATGTTCAGCAAACTACTTCTGCTTCCTCTAAGACGCTCAATCTCAGCATATCAACGTCCCGTTTTGATGTTAAAGATATTTTATTTAACTAGGTAAGTCAACTGAGAAAAAAATTCTGTTACAATGATGACCTGGACCAGAGGCAACAATAAAACATACATTGGATCCCACAAAAATGCAGTGAGTTAAAACACAAAATATCAACATGCAATATACACAGTTTCATGAACTAGGATAGGTGCAAGAAAACAAATAAATCATCGGTTTCAAATATTAAGGAGACTGATAACAGAAGCAACGATCGCAGACAGTTTTTCGAACAAGCTTGTAAAAGTGGAAAAGGGAATAAATATTATCACCATAATAGAAAAATGGAAGAATTGACATTTTAACCAACAAGTATTTTGTAGAGTATGTGGAAGATGATTTATTGCGATACCGAAAACCAATCCTGGATTTAACTTTGGAAAGCAAGATATTGAAATGCACATCAAAGGAGGGCGAACTAAACCATCTAAATCGAACCAAATACCAAGGTATTTGTAGGTGTTGACAAATTGAGCGGTCCAGACAAGAGATTTTGCCAGGACGAGGGATCTGTGATAGATTTCATTTGAAAATCAGACATTTTGTATAGGAGAGGAAGGTTTGAAAAAGCTAGCTGCAAACAGTTGAAACTGATACTGATGTCAAAGTTTGAGAAAAGTTTTCATATGAACAGCAAAAAGTTAAATAATGAGACGAAGTGAGAGATTTACCATCTTTTGGTGCATCTGCAGGTTTGGATGCTGGTGTTATTTTGCCCGGAGGTGTTCTGTCATGACAAACCTGGTGCAGGAAGTTAATCGATTTGCCAATCAGCAGAACCTAGACACAGACAGGATGGATAGAGTGTTTTCATGTTGTCTCAACTGAGTGTATGGAGCCTTGTAAATGGCTGTATGTGTATGTACCTTGCGCGCCTGGTCCATAGTGATGAACGAGGGGATCATTGACTTCCTGAGGGAGTACTTGTCATGCCACAAACGATCCGCCTTCACGTTGGGATCTGATGCTACAAAGAACTGCACATACAGTTTGACTTTCACATACAAAGCCAAAATTTATTTTCCAAGATGTTAAACTTGCATCATGCCAGGACTTCTCACTGTGTTTTAAATATAGNTATATTTTACGGTAGAATAATTAAACATAACAAACGGTCTACATTTAGACTGCGATGGGATACAACTCCATCCATGGACAGAAGTTTTCCTCCTCTGTCACGTTCACTTAGATTGTCCATTTACTCCAGAGGGCAGCGCAGCAAGCTAAAGTGGCTTAATAATGTGAATCCTGAGGGCTGTTGAAGGCTATACATCTTGACATTTGCACAGTCCTACAGCCTAAATTGATCAAATGAAAAATTATAAAAGGGCTACCTGGAAAAGCGGTTTATTATATTACAACTTTAGCTTGCACTGAGTATAGTTAATGCAGATCCCTAAATATGGATGCTTGGACAGGCACTATTATTTATATTTTCTTATCAATAGGAAGATTATTATTTTGTGATCAGCCGTTGTGTCTGCTTTTATACTGTTTTGTTCAGTCTGATCATTCTTAAGATACTGATTTGCCCTGGTTTTCACACTTTAACCAACTTGTAATTTCATATTTGTACAATAGAATTTGATACAATAATGAAACATTTATCATAATCATCATAATGCATTCCTACTGAAAGTCAGCAAATTAATATCATTAGTGCCTCTGTTCTACTGTGAGATCTCTCCCACTGTAGACAACGTGATGTTAATGATGTGTATCTTAGTGTCAACAATAACAAAGATTCATGTCTGTTATGCTCTGACAGAATTGATTTTCAATGTTCTGCTCATATTTCTGAACGAGTGAGGTAAATAGAAGGAATATTTACATGCCTATAACACCATAGAGATTTGGGCGTTTGAGGATTTATAAACTGTCTTACATTCAAATCAAATCAAATCAAACTTTATTTGTTAAGCACTTTTCATACAGTGAAATGTAGTGCTAAGTGCTTTACAGATTTTTTAAAAAGCATTAATACATTGGTAAAAAGTCATTCTCTGCGGTGGCTAAACTTATTTTTTCTTGTAAAACTGGACAGAAAAAAACCCTACTAATACCATGTTAAGATTAACGTTTTGATGTCTAACCTTTTATTCATTTTCTATTATTATATAGTTTGAGGACTAAGAATGCCCAAAATTTGCTTGCCAGATAAGTAAACATAAGTTGGATATATAAAAGAAAAGAATAAAAACCAAACTGTCAGAGTGATCATTAAGGTTTTTTTTTGTTTTTTTTTTACCCATTACATCAACTGTTTACATAACTGTGTATGTTTTTGTTTTTTTTACCAATATATAAAAGCATTTACATAAAAACAAAATGCACATCTTCTGAGTAATTTCACTCCTGAAAGGTCCAATAACTTGATCTCAGTGCTTTTAAACACAGCACTTAAACCCAGTCCAGTGTTACGTAACGGTTAATGCTGGACTCATAAATACATCGTGAGAGAAACACAAAGAAAGGGCAGGGGGAAGTAAAGGAGACACATCCATCAATGTGGTCTCCATTACACTCCTTTCATCAGTTCTCATTTAAGAGGCTTGTCTCTCGCTCCCTTTTTTCTTTTTTTTATTTCTGTCGCTCTCCCCTCCTCCTCTTCTCACCAAAGTTCTCTCTCATTGGGGTCAAACGACAGACCAGCTGACGAGAACAATGTTCCAGAAATGAGCAATAAACTCTTAATGACTTTCTTTAAAAGGACCTTAAGGAGGCCAGCACTCAGCACTTTCATCAAGTTTTGGAAACACTATATTTGGGATTAGTTTTTTTGTTTTTTTTTTAGTGCAGGTGACTGTTAAGTTTGAGAATAAATCTATGTTTTGAAAAAAAAAAAAAGATGAGGAAGATATGCATACCTCATGGTAGGTATCCTCCAACTCGCCATCATATATCCACCTGTAGAGGAAGTTGAGGATAGGGTTTGACACCAGGCTGAGAATGTGCTGAACCAGCGCCCTCATTTGTGGGTCTCCCGTTTTCCCGTAGGCATGAACGGCTGAAGCTAGCTCACCTCCTTTACGACCTGAAACACACACATGGTGCAGGTATCGTCCTCATCACCAGACACTCAGTCAATGCAAGTGCTAAACACATTGCAAGCCCAAGTACACGTCCAACCCACCTTGGCAGTAGTCGACGAGGGCCGCCAGTGTTTTGAGCCGCACTTTGGGGTCGTACATCCAGACCAGCAGCCTCCTCAGAGTCAAACTACTCTCTGTGAATACGGCCATACCCTGGTCATCTTCTACTTGTAACTACAAGACACTCACACAGAATCAGAGGAAGTAATGATCGTAAGTAGAGGGAAAAACATCTGAAGACTTTTTCTCCATGAATGACACTTGAAGAATTTGATCTATTTAATATGAAGTAGCTGAAACCTCAAAAGTGTTATAGGGCAAAAAATAATCAAATATAATTCTTCTATGAGTTTTAGTTTGTTTACCTGCGAGTGGAGGACAGAGAGGAGCCTGTAGTACTCCTTTAGCTCCTGGTGGAGCGAGGCACAGAAGCTCTGATGGGAGAGATGGGGATGGAAAAATAAGCTTACTATTTTTTTTTTCCCCCCAAACCCAAACAATTTAAATATATGGCAAATGCTGACACACCTGTCCAACCAATCCGAAGGCCCGATCAACACTCCTGGCGTCAGTGTACTTCCTGACTTTGTTGTGGAGCCAACCAAGTTCCGCCAGTCTGCTGCAGGTGTCCCTGAGGGACTTGCATAGCACCACCTAGTGACGCAAAGCACACATTACATCTATTAAATATAATATACCATCTGTATTGCCATCTAGCAGATGTTTGTATTAACATAAGACACTGATGACCCAGATGGTGATGTGAATCCTCAGACAAAACTGATTTTATCTTATAAGTGTGAAACTGTTGGAGAAAAAAGAATGAATTCCATGGGTTTCAGTGCAGAGTTGGAAAAAGAAACTGTACTGTTAAGTTTCCCTCATAGTGATGAGTGTTATTGTACATTTGTTACGCTTTACAAGGGTTTTATAATTGATGGTAAACATGATAGCCTGCCATAGATACAGAGGTATACTGAAGTTTATAATGTAATTTTAAATCTTAAATACTTTTAACTGTCATCACAATCCACTCTCATAGGAGAGAAATATGAAACCAGTTTTCATTACATAGCCACTGTATCTACCCTGGCCTTCAACCAGGCCTCGTTTTCCAGCTGGAGCATTTAACGATGCATTAAAATTTCATCATCTTAACAAAACCTTTTATCCAGGAAGCTTTGCGGAGAGGTTAAGTGACAAAAAAGCCTCCAAAAATATCTCTATCCTTGGCTGGTTTATCTTTAATTTCAGTCGCTCCTTTTCCATCAGGACCATGTCAACATATTGACCATCATTCTATGTTTAGTGCGACTAAGAACATGGGACAAGTTCCATATATAGTCATCCTATTGATAATATGACAACATGAGAGGAGAGGTGATTAAAAAAAATTGACAGGACAGAAAAAAAAAAAAGGACAAAAAAAGCTGATTCAGCTTGAAGCCAAAAATCTTGCATTGATCTGTTGAACTGCAGCAACAGTAGTCTTATCAACATCTACACTACATACGGAGAAGATTATACTTCAGCTCTGCAGAATAGGAAAAAAAGGGATCTTTGAAGCTTGAGGGCTTAAATTTGTATGAATCCTCTGAATGAATGGTCTGCCTGTGCTTTATAAGAATCGGTGGAGGCTTTGTTACCTTGCTGTCTGTCTTGTAGCAGTTATCCTGAGCGTTCATCTTGATGAACTTCCCGTCAATTCCCTGGAAGACGTAGAGGATGTCCCGCACTAGCGCTGCCTCATTTACCTCACCTGAGGACAAAAAGATAGGGATAATAGTGAACATTAGAAAGTGTAAGAAAATAGCAACATACTAAAATACTGCAATGTTTCGTGTTACGATATCATATCGATATTCAAAAGTACGGTATCAAATTTTTTTTAACCATTTTTTTTTTTTTTACTGTAAATGCAAACATTAAGAATGGTGGTTCATTTCTGTGTAGCATTAAAAAAACTCCGACCATTGGCTGGAAGCTGGCATTCCAATAGAAAAACGAAATCTCACAATATCTCACTCCGTTAGCACCGGTTTGTAATTTTGAATAGCTCACCAATGGTTGAAAACGGGATGATGCAGCCCCTGCCAGTAGCTCACAGAGCGGATGTTATGACACATTTGGGAAAAAGTAAAAACTGTGACAAGGGCTATGCAGTCTGTAAAATCTGCTGCACATGTGGCTGGATACCATGACGACATAGCGTTAAAGGCAAACATGAAACAGGTTGATACTGCTCAAAAGACAAATTGAAGAACTCAACTTTTTGAAACTACCAGCAACCTCATCTTGTCCAACCAAAATAACTGTCAGTATGTTGTTTCATTTGCAAAGATGTGCCAAAAAAATCTAAATATATCATCTTGCTTATAGTGTCACAATATATCATGATATATTATATCATTGCCCCTGTATAATGATACATATCGTATCGCCAGATTCTTGCCCATACACACCCCTAGTGACAATCAGAGATATGCAGGTCTGAGCCCTCAGTCTAAAATTTAAAAAAAGATATAGTGGTGTCACAATGAAAGTTTGGGATGTGATGCCAGCAGTATTTATCATATTAATGAAGAAAAAACTAAAACTTAAACAACTGGACAGAACTGGGCAAAACTCCGTACAACTAAAAGTAACTGCTTCGAGTTGGAGCCAAGACTGTTTCAATGACAGCAGATTTGTGTGCTTTAATTAATGACATCTAATGTATATACTCAACCGTGTTAATTATTCATTTTAAAAGCGCCATTGAGATAATAATAAAATATGCAGAACTTCTTCAGTTTGATTGATGCTGATCAGCCTGGAACCTCATCACTCACCGGTTGCATCGCCATCTCGGCGAGGACGGACCACTCTGGCTGGAGGCCCAAGGGGTGGCCGAGTGGTTGGTGGGGCGAGTGCAGAAGAAGGGGAGGAGCTTACGGGAAGAGCCCAGGCTAACCGTGAGCCCAGAGGCTGCGCGCCTCCAGCTGCAGACTGGGGGGGTTGACTGAAACACACAAAAAACACACTGCATTGTCCTGGAAATCATCTGGTCATTTGTTCGGTTAATTACAAATCTGTTTCTTTAAAAAACTGGAACTCTTTTCAATTCCTCATAATTCAAACTCCAATTTTAACTGAATAAAGAATATATCAAAATATATATATAGATATCAAAGGTTCCCTGTTTATTTAATTTGATGCCAGCAACACATAAAAAAAACATTTAAGGGGGAACAAATAACTGCACAGTCACTTTACTGGCAGTGTGGGTTTTCTCAGAGTGCTCAGTTTTCCTCCCACAGACCAAAGACATGCATATCAGGTTAATTAGTCACTCTAAACTGGCCATGGTATGAGCTTGAACGTGCCTCGCATGTGGTCTCAGTTTTAGTGCTATGATGAAATACCAGCTTGTCCAGGGTGCAGCTTGTGTTTGCCCATAGAGAATGTATGGACAGCAGGTAAAACATCGACAACTAATGAGGCAGCAAGCCACAAACAACAAAAACAAAAAAAGACAAGACCACCTCAGAGAGGCAAAGTCTTTTTGGTGAAAAGCTGAAGAGGGTTTCCTAAATGGACCAAAATACTTTCAGGATCTTCCCGGTCAGGAATTATAGAAGTGTAACGTGAGGAAGATGCCATTTCTACACAGAGCTATCGATATGGCAACTCCTAAGCTCCGCCTCACGTGAAATCAACCTACTAATGCTATTGGTGCAGAATCATTTAGTGTAGACGTTGGCGTAGTAACCAAAACGTAAATGTTTACCGGTACATATTTTGGACCAGTCAAAATTATTCATAAACTATATTTTCTTCCCCAGTAAGAGGTTCTGTGGATGGATTATTTTTGAAAAACGAATTGTTTTGATGAAAAAGTTGTGGCTATCTATGACCTTTGAAAATGTTTCTATTTGCTGCTGCCTTTTTAAATCAAAACTACTGTTTATTCTTTTTCATTTCATTGAAATTATTTCAGCTTTCTGAATGAAACTGCTCCTCAGTAAGCGGAACCACCTTCATGTTTAGGAAATACAAAAAAATTCTTTCAAAGTTTAAGAATACATCTCAGGAAACTCCCCGGAAGTTTGATTCATGCAGACAAAAATGTGATTTTTCTAGATTTAGTTCAACTTTGGGACTCTCTCAGGGTTCATTAACACCAGGATACTCACTGGACTCAGTGTGAAAGGCAATTCGGCTCAGTCGGGGGGTGAAACATTCTTCGGGATCAAAGTTGATTTCACACTGGACTAATTAAACAATTACTGAAGGAGAAGACGAGTTACACAACAAAGAAGAAAACGTATTTATCTATTTGGTTAATGCAAGACAACATGGGGCCAATCCGGATTTTAGCGGTCATGGGTTGACCATATTTCTATCAGAACTTTAACCGCGATTTTCCACATCTGAACACAAGACATTTCTCCTGTACGGAGACACCTATCGTCCCGCACGCATGTTTGTTTTGGTTGTGCCTACCAACAATGCCATGTGCCAATTCCACAATACACTTAGCTCTTTCTAGTTTACTTTCGCATTTGTCAGCAAACCGAGTCCACTTCTTTGATCTGAAGTTTGCACATTCACAGTTCCCCAATCAGATTTTAATTTTAAAAAAGGCTAGTGAGAATGCACCCTTACATATTTAAGGGTCTTAAGTCATAGGATAAGGAACTATCATTTAGTTAAGGAATCAGAAATAAAATCAGAAATATTAACTGAGCACCCCTGAAATTATTCTTCCACAAATGAAGAAAAAAAATAAAATCAAATGTGCAAACCTACAACATGAAAACATCTCATTCAGCTTACAGGCAGGGAAAAAGTGAAGCGCAACCACATAATTAACTGCTGTTTATTGTCCAAATGTGATTACAATGTCACGCTTGGAAAACTTTATGCTGTGAGGCGAAGATGTGCCGATTCATGACCTGAAGGTGAGCCCAGACAGCTTTATGGTCATTTGTAGCCGACGGACTCGTGCATCATTAATGAGGGTAAATGGAATTAAATGGCCTTTTGATGCCCCATAAAGCAGGCTGTGAGATCTTTTTCTGGTGCTAATTGATGCTTTGTGTACCGGAACACAGTGATATTTACAGACAAACATCAGATTCATTCATTTCTTAACTCTAGAGCTCCTCAGGTGCTCAATCACAGCTGTGATGTGAATACAAATCTTAAAACTGTGCCTTTAAAGTAAAGTACTTATGAGCTGTAGAGAATAAACTCACCCAGCTAGTAGTGACTGTGGCGTTGGCGTGGGTCCATTTAGTGTGTAGACCCCTAGACTGGAAATCCCACTGGTCCCAACACTACCAGACAGGCCTGCGCTCCTCTCCCCATAGCCCAAAGCCAGGCTCTGTGGTCGGGTGCAGTAGAATGGAGTGGAGTGGGCGTCCCTGGGAAGGGCTTGGGCGAAGAGTGCACCATAGTTTCCAACCTGGGAATGACAGTTTGCATTGCTATGGAATATAAACTTGACTTTGAATATCAAACATAGTTATAATGATTCTCAACTCATATGAGACATAGAAATAGCTTGTTTTTTTTCTTAAAGATCAGAATCGATATAAGAGTCCCCCTCACTCTGCTGGATGGTTTGCGGGGGTCTTCAGAGAGGCTAAGCAGCAGGTAGAGAACCGACCAGCGATGCTTCAGAACGCTCTGGAAAGGAGTAAACCATCACAACATAAGCAGGCAAAGACAAAATCTCATTGAAAAATCTGCTAATTTCATCCATGCTGCATCAAAGGAAGAATGCTCTAGCAGTTTCCAGGAGGGTTCAGATGGTTTTCTATGCTGGAAGGAAACCGTTGAAAGAAACACAAACCTGGGTTTGAAGTTTTCTGTGCAGCTCTGAAAACAGAGCAGCGTCTGCTTCTCTCCTCTGCTTCAGCACTGCAACAGTTCAAGACAAACTGTTAGATAGTA
>JAPMNP010662590.1:0-10781 GCA_029874935.1 Atherina boyeri | reverse complement strand
AAAGATTATACTGTATCATTGGGGCAACAGGGAGGTACTGTTGCCACAGAGTATTTATTTGTTCTTCAATTAAAATTATGATATAGCGTTTTAGAAGCTTATAAATTATTCTGTTCAATTTTGAAAAGATGTGTGCACATAATCAGTATCCTTATTATTACCCGTGATTATATCACCTAGGTCTACTACAACTACAGGATCCAATTAAGCTGAGGTGAGCATACTACATGACCACCAGAGCAGCATTTTGGCAGTGATTTCAACTTTACAGCAAATTATTCACTTATAATGTCCACAAAAAAAATTCAAAAGTGTAGGAGTATTTTGAAAAGGTAAAGGATGACCCGGCTGTAAATAGCATACATTGCATCCCCTCCGCAATCCGAGAGGAGACTTTGCTCAAAACTTTACTTTATTGTAAACAAAGCGAGGAGCGCACTCCTCACGTCCAATGTGAACAAGTTGGTTTTCCTGGAACACAACTTCAAACGAGTCAGACGGCAACAGGTTCAGTAAAATCCGACCCTTTCTATATGGCAAGATTTTTATATTGTTTTATTTTGGGACATTATAAACTTTATTTGGAGACTGCCCACTGTGTCTCAGCAGCACAGTGGGCTTCCTTTTTTGCTGCAGCACTTTCTAACTTTTACTTACTTTCCCTTCTACTTGTATATTACTTTTGTTTTGTTATTGTAGCTTATTTTGGTTATTGTGTAATTGCTTTATTTATTAAAGCAAGCTTATTCTATTGAAATTTAACTTTATATTTTTGGCATTTGCGCCGTGTGTAGCGGACAGGTTGTTGCGCCCTTTGAATTTCCTTTCAGACTTTAAATTGTTAAGCCAAAAACAAAGAAACAAACAAATAGAAAAAAATAGAAAAAAGCGTTAAGCATGTTTTTTCTTTTTTACAATAAGATACAGTATAGACCTTTTTACCATTATAATGAGGGGAAAACAACATGATTCTTCACCAATTTTTCCAGGAAAATTCTTAGTTGGGGACACCCCTACTTCATAGTTGTTTGTGAAATTGTTAATGGAATGTCCACATGGGATGAAATGTGTAAGATAAACTATTTCCATGATGGGTAGGAGTCTGCTTTTTTCTGAGTTGCATCTTAAGTCACATAAATGCACAATATTGCCTTATCCACTCTGTTGAGTATAACTAAATAATTTTGTGCAATTGCTAAGTTGGGCTTTTGCAGTGAAAATTCCAGACGGTATTATTCTCTTTACTGTAATGTAGTAGATGCAGTTGTATGTACAGTATTTGTCTGAATATGCACTAGAAATACAAACTTCAAAATAGTGAACAGTGTTTAAATAGTAAATTTAAAAAGTACCTCTTTGATTCTCTGACCAGCTAGATACGATAATTAATGTCACATAAATTTCTAAATGAAAATATCTGGAGTTGTTCATATGAATATGAAAATATCTACTTATTGTCATTTTGACAATAAGTTTTTTGTGCGCTTTAAACAAATAAGACAAAATGTGTTAAATTGTGAGCTTTATAGATGCAGATTTATCGTAAGCTAAACTAACCATCTGTTTTCAGCTGTACAGCCAACTAATCTAACTTACAGCAAAAAGCGTAAAAGAGCATCCTCATAATGTCAACGTAGTCCTTTTAATACCATCATTAATTACACTTTTCACAACTTCATTTGTAATTTATACTTGTATCTGCTAAATAAAGAGGCAGAATATGAACTAAATACAAGCCTGGCTGTGGCTTTTAACTTTGAACTATTTAGAGGCATCTTCTCTGTAGCAGGTTTCTCCAAATGTTCCCAGTCTTCTCTGCCTGTCTCTTGATGGAAGCTGCTGTTCCCTGAATACACACATCCCCTGTTGCTTGGTTTTCCTTCACTGATGTTTTATTTTTTTCTTCGTCTACTCTGTCTCCTCTCTTCTCCTCAGAGGCAAGCCAAGTATTCAGAGAATAAGCTGAAATGCACAAAAGCCCGAAATGACTATTTGTTGAACCTGGCAGCAACCAATGCAGTGGTGGCAAAATATTACATCCACGATGTCTCTGATATGATTGATGTAAGTATGCACTGGGAACATGTGTTTGTTTATATCTCTCAGCTGGGACCTCTGATGTTGATTTAACTTTGCAGCACTGTCACTTTTCTCACCATCTGTTCTCATGTCTCATTCCCTCTCAGCCTGTTAGCTGTTTGTTTCCAAGCTGTTCTGTGGGACAAAATAAATGCAGTTGCCACCATTTTTTTATGTTAATTGTGGCATAACAAACCCTGACACTTGCATGCCGGTAGCTGTTGACATGCCAATTAGTTGAACAGTACTTTGTATTTCAACAAAGTTAGTAAAGCAGATTCTTCTATTTGATGATTTTAAAGAACATCATTAGCGTTGACAGAATTTCTTTCTGCTCCTTTTGTTCTCTCCCTTCATTTTTTTCTCGTTTATTTGTTTTTGTTTATGTCGCTTTTGAAAGCTTTCCTCGGAAAAACACTGCATGTCCTTGTAGCTGTCTGCCTGAAGCTGTCATCGGGAAAAATTAACACACACACACACACACACACACACACACACACCCCTGCCCTATTGTCTCTCCTTGTGCCGTCTCTTTTCATTGATCAGATTAAAAGACAGAGATTCAAGAAGCTGTAGGTATTTTATTACAACGTGACCCTTCCCTTTGGACTCAAATGTAGCACACATAACCTTCCTTTTATTTGTGTCTTTTAACCTGAATAATAAACTCAAAAGAATATTTGAACAAAAATTTTAACTTCAAGGTATATTATTTCAACTGTAAAACAACAGCACTGATTACCAGTGTCATTAGTGTGTTCTAAAGATGACTTTGGTAAACAAACCACTAATAGTTGGAGGTGGACTGAACTCAGCTAGTGCTTTGTCTTCGTTCATGCAGGCTTGAATGTGGTACTGTAAATGTGGTTAGTTTGGCCTCCAAGCCTCAAGTGACCTAACACCAGTCACCATATAAAAAAAAAGATGAAAATGAAGGGAATTGATATGAAGAAGCCTTTATGCACTGAAAACTTGCATTCTGTCTCTATTTATTTATTTAGGCACACATACATTTCCCTCTTCATGGATATGAGGTTTTGTGTAACATTATTTGTGTTCTAATCAATGATTTGCCCATTAATTACAGAATCTGTGGCAGCTCGCCACAGTCTCATTTGTCCCACAACAGTTTCATAATGAACAGAGAAATTCTTGTTGTCATTTGACATTTCTTTTTCCTGTTAATTCTCCCACAGTTGCTCTTTTAAGACGCCCTTTTCTGAAAATGTTTGTTTCTAATATTTCCATCCAAAGAGAACAACAAAAACCAAACAAAAAAGAGCGTCCTCTTGAGCTTTAGTGAAGATTTCTGTCCTAATGTGCAGTAATTTTACGTTGTAATCTGTGGGTTTAGATGACAAATGGCAGAACATGTTCTTCAACATGTTCATGCATCTAGCTTCCCCACATCATTGTACAAATAGCTCTGCTGTCCCTTTGTAGTTTGAGGTCAGACCATCTTATAGCCTAGATTAGCCACAGAGACAACTCATTCTCCAGGTCAGCCATGATAAGAGGCGATTTCAGTGAGATTTTCAAGATAATGCAGTGAACATTAGTTGTGGTTACACTTATATCGGGCTATTTCGAGTATGATGGTAATATGATAGTGATAGATTGACACTGACAAGATTATTTCTGGCTTTTTCTACTTGTTTGATCAGCAGCTTTTAAGGATCCCATGTCTGGAAACTTAATGATCCATGACATCCCAAATCCCAAAGAGCTGCAGGGACTGGGATTGAGAACTTGACTGATCTATCTTCCACACGACAGCAAGAGGCTGAAAGGGCTTTGTTTGTCATGTCAGCTCCAACACAAATCAAACAATAGAGCATCTTGTACTGGGATCATCTTGATGGCTTTTCTGACCCAGCCTATTATTGGAAACATTTAATGTTTGTACACCAGATGCAGATATCTTAGTCATGATGAGTAACAAATGCACTGAAAATGAAAAATAATATGTGGCAGGGACATAAAAATGGCTGAACATGGCTTTTTCTATCATCCTTCCAGACAAAAACACTGACAGTAAACACTTGCAGGCAGACAAACAAACAAACAAACACCCGCTGAAATACTAATAAGCACCCATGCAGTAGTTCAACAACATCACTGGGAGCACATTTGCCATGATGACACACACACATATACAGAAACACAAACAACTCAGCTGCTCACCAGATGCTTACCCAGCAAGAAGTGAGCATTGCAAGTTTAATAGCTAATGTGTAATTGAAAACAATGAGTTGAGCTTATTTTCTACTTAGCAGATAGATTGTGATTTTTACTTGGTCACAAGTATCACCATGATTGGAAAGTAAGGCTATCATGTAGATATAGGACTCATTTCTGAAGAAATTAAATTTTTGTAGATTTTTGTAGAGATATATGAACAGGATTTTTTTTACATGAGCCAGATTTTTGTTGTAACTAGAATTATACTCAATGTTATCTTTTGGATGAAAACAAATTGATCATGGCATGCATTTCCACACAATTAAATCCCGTACGATAACCCATTCTTGATTATGTTAAATTAGAATTAATTACATTTGTTGGTTGAATTTAATCCAAATACATCAAATCAATTTATTCTCTTTTCATTTAATCTGAATACTTTATTTAAGTAAGTAGAGTCAAATTGGTTTGAATTCACCCTACACCAGTTAAAGGTGTGCTGTAACTGAAATTCTAAAAGCATTGATGCGCACATCACAAAAACACTTCCTGGATTACTTGGCACACTTGTTTTTTAAAGGAGGTCTTGGCTTTAGTACCCTTTATTTCACAGTAGCTTCACAGGAAAGGGGGCCAGAGAGAGTGGGGAATAACATGCAACAAAGGGCCTCAGGTCGGGATTCAAACCTGAGCCAGCTATGTCGAGCCTATGTCAGCCTCATGGGGCGGCCACTCAGTTGAGCTAAACACCAGCCCAGATTAGCTGACACACATGCCTAAGCCATGGCATTTTACCTCCCATGACTACACAGGAGTTGTTGATTAGAAGTAATTATCCTTCACTAGACTGATAAAGGCAAATCTAGTTCATCAAACTTTGATTTAAATATTTTATTTTGAGCTACACAACACTGGCACAAAAGCAAAAAAAAACAAAAAAAAACATTCTAGCTCGAAAAGGAGTGAGAAGAAGAAAAGCTTACGTTTAAGTTAAGAAATGTAGCATTTAAAAAAAAATGTAAAACCAACAAGAAATAGTGTTTTTAAAAACACAACAAGTGTTAAATGAACAAATGTCTATTTAGCAAATCAAACTGGTGCCTTCTTTTACTTTTTTGAGTGAGCATGCTAAATTTGATCTAATGAGGGTAATTATTTTACAATACTTGCAGATCAATGAATATTCAATCTTTGAATTTAGAAACAACTGTAATGTGCAAAAATAGAATAAAATAGAAGGCACCAACGGAGCTTCAAATGAAGCTTGTCCAGTTCTCTGCTCCTGCAGACTGCTGCAGCAGATGTGTAAGAGTTCTTTTACTCTGTTTGCATGTTTGAGAAGGGACTAATTTACTCCCCTTAGACGTGGGTCTACTGAGCCAATTTGACTGAGTGGTGCAATGAGGTTTGTGCACAAAGCAGAGAGACTACTTCCTCAGTGCTAAAGAGTTTTAAAGAGCGTTTACTTAGTGATTTACAGTGCTGTCAGTTGCCCCAAGCTCCATCTAAACCTCCTCACTACTATCCACTGCTTAATTAGGTTACTTCATACAGCTCTGTGTGATAAGGCTCTGTAATTATCCCTGGTGTCCTACTGTGCCAGCTCCTGTAATTCTATAAACTGTACTTCTATTTTTGAACGGTAACATGAAGCGGAACATAATTTGGTATTTAGTCAATTAAATAGACCTGAACTTGCAGAAAGTTGCTCAGAATGATATGTTATACAATCAGAAATGTTCCGTATTAAATTTATTATTGTCCCTTGTTGAATTTATCTTAATTTTGTTGAGTTACGGAACGGCTAAACACACTGAAACCCTTCTGCAAACATGAAGTGTAGTTCAGGGTGTGATCGCTACATTAACATTACATTGCCTTGTGATAGGGCAATGCAAGTCCAGGCAACTCTTATTTACAGCATACATACAGTATAGTTTACTTATCTTCACTTTTCTGTTCTCTATACAACCACATGTGCAAAGTGTTTTGTTTTTTTAGATTATTTATTTGTTGTTTTGTCTCCACAGTGCTGTGACCTGGGCTACCATGCAAGTTTGGCTCGCACCTTCAGGACCTACTTGTCTGCAGAGTACAACTTGGAGACATCACGCCACGAGGGACTGGATATCATCGAGAATGCAGTGGACAACCTGGACTCCCGCAGTGACAAGCACAAGATCATGGATATGCATAACCAGGTGTTCTGTCCTCCGATGCGCTTTGAATACCTGCCACACATGGGAGATGAGGTGATCTGAATACTTCTGCTGTTTTAAAGATTTATTTCTCTTATCAAAAATAAAAGCAACAAAAAATATTCTTTTTTTTCACCGTAAGATATATCTAACCACTTAAGACTGACGTGTCTGTTCCAACCCGTTTACTTTCCTCCCTGTCAGGTTTGCCAGGTCAGTGCCCAGCAGCCGGTCCAGACTGAACTCCTGATGCGCTACCACCAACTTCAGTCTCGTTTAGCAACACTAAAGATCGAGAATGAAGAGGTCAGGGTTCATGATAAAAAAAAAAAAGAGAAACCTTTCTCTGTCATCACACCATCAAAGGGCAAAACACCAAGTAGGAGCCCCACGTCACCATCTGTTCTCATGCCAGTTCCTCTCAAATCACCGTCACTCTGCAGGAGCTGAAATATGTGTAGATAGTCACAGTGCTCGTATTGCACTTTCTACTCTGTCATGTATGAAATGAAGAGCAGACACAAAGGTGCAAATGGAGGTGGCTTTGGCTCTGTAACTTCCTTGACTCCCTTTGTATTGTGTTCAGGAGGATAATGAAAGAGCTGTGCCATTACTGGAAAGGACATTTATTAATCAAAAACCCTTCTCCAGTCATTCCATGAATGCCTACTGTCTTTGCCAAGCACATATTTCATGTCTTGGTCTATTCTGTACCTGAGCTATAGGCTGCTATCGGCCTATATTCTGAATATATTCTGATTTTGTCATTTTATTGCAGTCCAAGGTAATTTATTGCTTAGGGATCAGATTGTGTGCAGCATCAATATACTACTTCCATAAATATTTCACTATTGCCTTTGCAAGTATCATCAGTTACTTCATATTTTCAGCAACGATGCTCATAAAACAGAAAATATTAACTTTTGCCATATTCAATTCTCTCCGTATCCCTTGTGAAATCTAACAAGGTGAGGAAGACTTTGGATGCCACAATGCAAACACTGCAGGACATGCTGACAGTGGAAGACTTTGATGTGTCGGATGCCTTTCAGCACAGCCGCTCCACTGAATCCATCAAGTCTGTGGCCTCGGAGACGTACATGAGCAAGCTCAATGTATCCAAGAGGCGGGCAAACCAACAGGAAACTGAAATGTTCTACTTTTCAGTGAGTTCACGTCAACCTGTTTATCGGTCCAAACTGTATCAATCTGCTTTGAGGTCAGGCTTTGTGAGCGATTAATCATCATCTCCACATGCTCTGAAAATGGACGTTAACACTACAGCAAGTTAAAATGATACTGATTTTGCACCTCCATATTGTTTGACTTGGTTCATGTTTGATGGATTAACACATTCAACTCACTCTTGCCTTCATCTTTCCATCTAGAAATTCAAGGAGTACCTCAATGGCAGTAACCTCATCATTAAACTACAGGCCAAGCATGACTTACTGAAGCAGACATTGGGAGAAGGTGAGGTGCCATTTTTTTCACACGTCTGTGGTATTCTTTTAATGGTGTGCACGAGAGCTTCTGTGTAGTTTTATCATAATGTCCTAGTAAATTTTCTCATCCTACTGCAAAACCTTTGCCTTCAGGGTTGCAGTGGTGCTGGTCAGATCTAATAAGCAGAGAATACGATATACTGTAGGGGGTTACAAAGTCATGAGACAATTTGAAAGGCAGCAGGGGAAATGGCAGCTGATTTCCCTTTCCCAAACAGACCATTTACTTTGAGGTGTTCATCTCTCTTTGAGCTTATCTTTATTGGTTAAAATATTATCCAGTTAGTCCATATATGGTGTAGCCACAGGGAGGGTTTCCATTTCCAGGCTACAGGAAAGAGGATTTCCTTGGCTCCACCTTTTCCCCGGAGATCCCCTTGTCACCTCAGCCGTGAACAGTTTACGCCCAATCAATCTGCCGGACCAAACCAGGGACCATTTCTGCAGCTGCTCCTGCATCAGAGCTTTACTTAATGTGAAAGGGCACCAGGTGTAGCCAGCTGAGGCCTCAGAACCCTGCATATATATTTATATTTCACATTTAGAATATATTCATTACCTAATGATTAATTTCATCCTCAGGACCTCAGATTGTCCTTGTGATTGTTGGCAAACAATCAGCTGCATGCTGTTCTTCTCATACAAACTCAAATTATACTGTGGTCAAGTGTCCATGGTGGAGCAGATGAGAGTGTAAAAGTAGAGCATATGGCGTCTCCAGGTACCACCCATGTTTAATTATTTAGCTGATCAATCACGGATGAGTCGTGCTCATTAGCTCATTGCCTCACACTTAAAATAGCTTGTTTGTGTATGTGCGCGGGTGGCCATCAGCATGACAGAGGGAACAAGATGAGACTGGCGAGTGCCACATGGCCTGTACATCTTGCTGCATGTATTAATATAAATGTAATGCTAAGCTTTGGTACCAGGCAAGATGGTGCTTAGATATCTTTCCAAGCCAGTCTCCCTGAAGAAGGCCAATTTGTAAGTTTGTTGTGTTCCTATACTTACTTAGATGTGAAGTTGGGCAAATGCNCCCTTATGCTTTAAAAAGTTTAATGTTTTGGTAAGTTGGTAAAAGATAGAAATAGCTATTATTCAGTGGAATAATGTCAGGTGAAACGTACTGTTTCTTCACATTAATGCTTCAGAGATCTGGCCCCATCTTCAAAAATCATGTGTTGAGAAATGGGTTTGCTTTCAGACTCTGCCCATTGTCAGATACAATCAAGAAATAATGTTGGAATCTTTTAGTCCTCTTGTTTGCTTTTTTAAAAAGTAGGAACGATACCCTTGTCATTGTTGGACAAAGACTCTCTTAGTCTCAGTTCATAAAGACCCACTGAGTCATTTTTTGATGGAATGACTCAGATTTTTCCCTCAGATTTCAAGTCATCCAAAATATAAATCTATATCATATGCACATTCGTTATTTGAAAGCCACAACAAAGGGCTCAGTGAACCAACGCAGACATTGTTCTATCACCACTGGTGGGCCCCTCCTTCCCGAACCTGCAGCTGCCACCCCTGCTTTTTTTATCGTCTGAGAGGAGGCCTGTGACCCTTTGGGGTCCTCTGCATCCCCTGAGACCTCGATGATGCCTGCTCAGTGGCTTTGTCCAATGAATGGTGTTAGCACTGTTCTATTCATCGCTCCCCCAATAGTGATGTTGTGTGTCATGAAACACTTCAGTGAGGCAGGCTGGGGTCTGTGTAATGTGTACCATAAAGACATGAGTATATAACATGCTCCTCCTTTGTTTTTTCCTCAGGGGAAAGGGCAGAGTGTGGAACGACAAGGTAAGATCCCATTTGATTAGTGAACTGTTTCTAATCCCTGCTGTACTCTAAAGAAACATCTGCTTGTTCCATTCATGTTAGTTCTTTAGATTATTAGAGTCCACTATAAAAAATAAAACCCAAAAGTGCAGAAGCTGTTTAAACTCCCCACTATAAAAATGTTAGACTGTCTTATAAAAGTTAATCACAAAAAGAAGTTTTTAGATTCATGTTACCATTTAAAGGTAGCGTAAAAAACATTTTTACAATATTAATTTAATTAATTAGATGATCTATCACAAAAGAACAACATTTAGTAACCTGGTGGACATACAGGACTGGAAAACACCAACCAATCATTTAGCTAGGATGGAGAAATGATTTGACAGTTAAAATACCAATAAACTCAATTTGATCTCCCTTCCCCCTCTGCCGTTGGCATTGGTCCCTCCCCCTCCCCCAGAAACATCCAAGCATTGCGCGATCCTGTAGTCTGGAGGCGTAGTTTTGGGGGGGAAGTCTGAAGAAAGGGGTTTGGACTTTAATTTAGCTTGCTCAAGCCATTTTTCCAGAAACCTGGACCCTACCTTTAAATGACATGGTTGAATAACATCTTTCTGTGGTTGTAGAATCGTGCAGCATGTGAAAGGATATGTACAAATTGGAAGACTTGTTTCTCAAAACTTGAGCATTCTGGATTGATTATTAAAGTGTTTAAAATGCGTTATGAATTGTAATTGATATTTTCTTAGATAGATTTTATGCTTTAATTTTATTCTGAATTTATGTGCATGGTTAAAGAATTAATTGTAATGGACTAAAAATGACCTTTCTATTCAGTTGTCTATTGTTTATAGAGTGTTATATGAATAATAATCTTCAGCAGAAGTCACTTGCGGAACACTTTCATTTCAAAATTCGTTTTCTGAACAGTGCACTAAATTTGTTAGCAAATATAAGTTAAAGGTACAGTATGTAAGATTCTGGCCGAAACTGGTACTGCAATCATGTGAAACCGTAGCCTATGTAAGAA
>JAPMNP010662554.1:0-16061 GCA_029874935.1 Atherina boyeri | reverse complement strand
ATTTAGATCCATTGTGCTGGCGTATATATCCGTTCAATTGAAGTTGCCGCAGCCAGCATTTCAGCCAAAAATAAGACATTACTTCCCACAAAATGCCTTAATTTCACCAGTGTTTAGTTACTAGTTGCTGTACTATCCCTCTATGCCCTCAGAGCGGCATTGTTGTCATTCGAAACAATATATATATATAGACACAAATCGGTTACGACAACGACACTACATAAGAAAGTGCCTTTGATTATGCCGTTGCCCCGACAATACCAGCGCAATGGATCTAAATATCTGCCGATCGACTTCAAGTAACTCCAAAATGATCCGGGTGAGTTTATGAATGTATTTCATGCTATAAATAAGGTCCAGGATAGAAAAACTGTACTTTTCCTTTAAGGACATTAATAGGTCTGGCTGCCACAGCAGTCTGCAACATAACCAAGGACAGTTCCCACTCTTTTTCATGACCTGGTTGCACTCATAACATCTGCAAGATGCTACACAGTCATAAAGACTCACACTTTAAAAACACTAATTTAATTGTATCTTACATGCAACGACAACAGAGGCATTGTGTTATGTTCTATAGAGAGGGGAGGTGGAGATAAGGGACATACCAAATGCAAGCCAGCCAGTGTGCGGCCAGCCCAAAAACACACACTAGCAGCACTAGAACAGCCGCCCCGTACTCGATGTAATGATCCAGCTTACGGGCGACCCTACCCAGACGGAGAAGCCGGACCACCTTAAGAGAGCTGAACAGACTGCTGATCCCCTGAAACAGAAGTGAGGAGAGAGAAACATTAAAAAACAACATTCAAACAAGACAGAAAGGATTAAAAATGGATTCTAAAAGTTTTTAAATGCTAAAACTTTAAATGAAAAGCAACATTAAAAGTATTTGTATCTTATATTTCTGAATATATATGATTTCATGCTGTATTCATCTTATGTTACCAGATATTACATACTATTAATACTTATTACGATCGCTTGTATATTTTCCTAGATATACTCTTTTTTTACTTTAGCAGTTGGTGAAAAACGTATACATGTATATTGCATACTGTATAATGTATACTTATACATTATACACCAACTGCCTCCTTTATTAGGTACACCTTGCTTGTACTGGGTTGGATCCCATTTTGTCCTGCCTTAATTCTTTGTGGCATAAAATAAAGAAAATGTTGGAAACATTCCTCAGAAAAGTTGCTCCATATTGACTAAATAGCATCACACAGTTGCTGCACAGCCATGATGAGAATCTCACATTTCACCTCCTCCCAAAGGTGCTCTGTTGGACTGAGATCTGCTGACTGTGGAAGCCTTTGGAGGACAGTGAAGTCATTGTCATGGTTAAGACACCAGTTTGAGATGATTTGAGTGTTGTGACATGGTGCATTATCATGCTGGAAGTAGCCATCAAAAGATGCTACCCTGTGGTCATTAAGGGATGGACACGGTCAGCAACAATACTCATGCCATGTTGGTACAAGGAGGTGCAACGTGTGTTAAAAAAAATATCCGCTATACCAATATACCACCAGCAGCACCACACCGTTGATGAAAGGCAGGAGGATTTACATCAAATTCTGACCCTACTATCATAATATAGCAGCTTAACTCGGGTTTCACTAGACCAGGTAACAATTTTTCAACCTTCTGTCGTCTAATTTTGGTTATTCTGTAAGAATCGTAGCCTCAGTTTCCTGTTCTTAGCTGACAGGAGTGGGACCTGGTGTGGTCCTCTACTTTAAGGCTGGAGGTGTTGTGTACTAAGAAATGGCATTCTGCTTACATTCTGCTGGTCTGGATCTGTTGGAGGTCCCCCGATCTAGGTGCAAGCAATGCCAAGTCCAACATTCTGGAATATCTTCCCCAAGATTTATGCTCCCTCACTGACGTGCCTCTATCACAAGCCAAACTCAAGACCTACATATAAAAAGGCCTTTGAATTTTAGTTATTTGAAACTAACTTTTAATGTGTTTTGTGCTTATAGCACTTTATTTGATACTTTCTCTGTTTTAATGTGTTTTTTTTAATTCATTTACTTTTTTAGTTTTAGTCAGTTTGATTGTTGTTGGAAGGTGCTATAGAAATTAACTTTGATTGATTTAATAATAAGGCAAAATTACATTACATATAAGAGTTTTTTGTGCTGTCGATTTGTAATCTTTTTAAACATCAGACTTAACGCATCTCTTTATAAAAGTGATAACTGTGTGATTGCAATACAGGAAGAGATAATCTATGACGTTCACATGAGATGTCAAAGATAAATCTAGCTCAGATCACTATTGCAGGATAGAAAAGCACTACTTTGCATGAAACAATTAACATCTGAGTATTTCAACCATAACATAGCTGCAAGCACAAAATATACAAAATAATTTTTTTTAAACTTTCAGAAACATATATTGCACGGCTACAAAAAGCCTTTGTTTATAAAGAAACGTTACAACTTTGACCAGTTACGCAAGCAGCTCCAAAATGACAACTCAGCTAAAATGTAGCCTGAAACACCCGCTCAATAACTCAAACAGACAACTGCAATGCCATCAGTCAGCTTTGGCGTTTACAGCCAGTGGTATTCTGTATGTGTCTGCGTGCACTATCCGGGGTATTGATCTTGCTAATGTGCTGTGGTCTGCAATGCGAGTACAACTGCAGTGCTTGCTGTCACTTGATCTAATCTAGCTGCCTGCTAGACACCATAGCCCCAGCTTGTCTAAAATCACTTTAGAGCCTTGAGATGGCACAATTTAGTTATCAGTGCAACTGTGCTTTAGCAGCAACTCTGCAACACAAATTGGAAGAAAAGTTTATGAGTCCATCACTATGAAAGAGGTTTTGAGGAGTAGTTGGGATTTTTTTTGCTTGCTTTTTGCTGAGAAACCATTAAATGAGTACATTTATACGCTTGAGCTTTTTTCACACACACTCCTTTATATTTGAAAGTCTTTACTTCATGTCTGGATGAGCAGTTTGGTCACTTTTCCTTAAAGGTTGCTATGGAAATTGTTTCTAACAGTGTCTGACCAAAGTAAAAGGGGAAACTACTGATTGTGCTATGGCCTCGTATCCAATAAACCTCTCTTCTCTGCCTACACACACCCAGCAGACAGAAAAGAAGTGGCAGAAAAGACAGTAGGCCTGGGTGAAGTGAAAGATAACAAGCAAAGATCAATACTGTCAGTGCAATAAAAACTTTGCAAATAAGTGGCCAATAGGTACTTCAGCAAGCTTCATGACAACAACAGCAACCACACTGCAACAACAGCAACTGTTGGACCAATCATTGTGAAAGTGAGATTGTTTTTAAATCTAAAAAAATGTTAAATTGTTATTCATTCCCAGGTATGCTGCTCAGATTGGTCTGGTTAGTCGCTCATCTGTAGCACCTTTCCTTCTCTATTCTTTTCCGCTGTAGCTAAGGATGCAGGTGTGTTACCATGGTAATGCCAGGTTGTGTCTGTCACTGAAACTTTCTCACCTTTTCTAATTTCTTAGACTTCTATAATGCCCCAATTAGTAATAAGAACATAAACCCTACAATTTAAAACTACTTGACCAAGTTTGATTATCCCATTTTAGGATGTGTTTTTAAGTGATTTCATTTACACAAATTGGCTTGACTGTGGTCTTGTGGCCTTGAACTGACAACTAATTTAGGCTACATAATATGCTTTGATATCTAATTAAGTAATTTATTATAATGTAATAGTTTAAATATGAACTAACCATTCTTATAATAATTAACTGGCCACATCCAATCTTTTAATTACGGTTCTCTTTTAAAAACACAACACAGTATTCAACTGATTTAATTAGTAAAAAATGTCCTGATATAATAAATCCGATACAGTAAAAATGCATCATGAAATAAAATGTGTAGAAAGACTTCACCTTCACATTTGTCTACAACATCTGTACTAAAAGTGGTTCATGTGACTATATTTTTTTACTTTATTGAAAACGATTTCTCCCTGTTCTGTTTATAATTATGTTATTCATGGTACTGTTTTTGTTAGGTTTGTTTGTTTATTTCATCTTTTAATTTCTATACTTGAATAAGTAAGACAATAAGTCTAGTGCTTGCCATATAATCTGAAAAAAATTCTGAACACTAACAAAATACAAAAAAAAAAAAAAGTAGCTCATGCTTGAATGTAAATGTGCAATGAATGGCAAACCATATCTACCTACCTGCTTTGGGTATTTATGTGTGATGCCTTGTCTGTCTGCAACCAAACCCCAGCAGCAACAGAGGGGTCTCTATACCACAGCTTTGAATAATATAAATTAAATAAAATTTACCCTATTCACACATGGGGGGCATAAAAGCTACATAAAATTGCAACAAAGAAAAGAAGAATGTTGAATCGAGCCCTGAAATTGAGAAAGACAGTAAATGTGCATTCATCAAATTTTGGTTTTACAGGAGGATTTTAAGTGGAGAAAAGTAGCTTACTTTGTAAACAAGGCAGAAGTGCCAATCATAGTTATTACAGTCTGCATGTAACATGCAGTTATGTTTCTAGAGAGGTGAACGGTACAGCAAAAATCTTTCATTGACCTGAAATTAAGCAGCTTTCTTTTGTTTATGTTAAACTGCTGTAACAAAATGAGAGATAATAAAGTACCTTTGGTGTAAGACTGGTTTTGAGATGGAAAAAATTACATTTCAAGATAATTGCTGCTGGGAAGACCTGGAAAACATTGGTGATTCGACCAGCAAGCCTAAGTAACTGTTGGTTGGTCCTTGTCCTTTTAGCTAATCCTGTTTATTTTTTTTTACCTGTTTATGATAAGAGGGTTAGGCACAATCTGTCTATTTTCTATGGCTTTCTTTTCTTACATTAAAGGTGGTTTTCTTAAACTTTAGATAATTTGTTTCCTAATTATGCCCATGCTTATCCTAACAGCAAGTCAAGCAGTTCTATTAATAAAGCAAATTATTGCTGCACTGCAGAATCTGATGTGGCCTCAATTTTCTTTGGGGGGTGGGGGGGCAGCACGGTTGCTAAACATGTGGGTATTTCTCTCCAAAAATGTGCCACAATCCATCTCACAGTTCATTCCCTCCTATCTGCTCCCAAACTCTGGAGGTACTTTGATGAGCCTGACTCTGTGTAGGAGTGTTCTCATCCTGGAGGGCAGAGTGAGGTCGCAGATTCTGGAGATATGGGATCTCCACTGACTCCAGACTCTCATTCTGATATGTCTTGTCAATCAACTAGGTGCTAACCAGATGTCAGTTACACACCAGTGACTGGCACACACCTGGCAGCACTTGAAAACAAGGGTGCATACTAACAGAAATACTGCAGGGGATTTTTTACACATTTTTGAGGACACAACCCCCAAGTTTAGCTGTGTTGCTCATTCCACAAATGCAGGGTCCTTACATGTTATACTTCGTTGGAGACGTGACTAATCAGGCTTTCCATCACTGTAAAACACAACACCAGCTGGTATTACTAAAGGGCAGAAATAATCAACCAAACACAAATTTACTTACTTTTTGTCCTAAGTTGATATTGTTGGAGCAACAAATGTTGAATGTCTACACATTGTTATATGTTCATCTTTAAAATCACGTTATGATTTTTATCAGGCCTTTGTAAAATTGTGATTCTAGTGAACTCTGTTCACTAAACCTAAAAAATCAAGATGCTGACCATCTGAAGTTCATTCAATAAAAATAATATTACAATAAGTTACCAGTTGGATCAGCAGTCAAGATCACCTGTCAGTATTTTCTACAAATAAAATATTATTAGAAATTTATCTTGAAATTTAGACAGCAGAGACTAGAACTGTCAAAGAACCCTAAAATAAATAAGGTGGCCCTTATAATGCTTCAACATTGTGTTCAAAACTACCCAAGGCACATTTTTAAAACCAGTGACCTGTTGTGAAATTGAACCTGTAATTGGTTTATCATAAATAGTAAATTGATGCTGACATAAAGACTGAATTCTGCTGATTAAATGATCATGTTCATTTTCCAATAAAAGTTGGCATCGAAAAAACATTTCCTGCATTGATCATTTTGCTGCACTACAGGTTGGTATGCTCAGTGCAAAATTAAATGTCGGGGAAATGTAAAAAACATGCAACTGCTGTTATTATTAGAGCCTAACAGAAAGTTTTGCTATTTCGTTTTGCAAGTGTGTGTGCGTTTATTAGTAAGATAAAAATAAACTTTTTATATTCATATTCTAATCAAACTGAAGCCTACTTGAGTGACAGCTCGGTGGTTCCAATTCTTCGCATCGCGTCCCATGCATGAACACAGGCAGAAGAGGAGGGGAGTGGGGCCATGCAAACAGTATGAAGGGATGAAAAAGAAGAAAACAATGAAGCACAAGTGAGAGAAAGGACACTTGATCATTGGCAAGCAACAAATGAACACATGAAAAAAAAACAATAATCAATAAAGAAATACGAAGAAAAATAAATACAATCTGCATAGTAAAGTGTGCAAAGTATGACCAAAGCATGCACTGAATGCTTTATCAGAAACAGTAAAAAATAACTTTGACAGCTGGTTCCTGTCAATGATCTTCCCTTCTTCAATTTTATTTTCATTTCTTTTTTATTTGTAAAGCTGTTCAGGGAAAAACAGCCATCAAAGTTATTCCTGTTGGGTGTTAGCGTCTATAGCAGTGAGATGTGTCGGCTCAGGCTTAATAACAGACACCACTTTTATCACTCCCATTTACTCTTACCGGAGATTGTCTCAAAGTGATTTGGAACAAATTGGAGTTTCTGCAAAGTGAAAACAATCCTGAGCCTCCATTTAAAACATAAAGCTGCTCTGAAAAGCACAAGCAATGACAAACATTTTTTTTCAAAACTAAAGGGTTTTGTTTCTTTATTTTTTCCAATTAACTGATAAATATTAAGCCAATAAAATATCTGACTGTAGCATGTCAAAAATGTTCATTACAATATCCCCAAGTCCAAAGGTAACTGCAAGCAAATGAGTTTCAAAAGAGGAAAATATCTAAAGTGATATCATAAAACTGAGATACCCTGTGAATGTTGGTTAATTTTTTATATATTCATTACTATAAGTGATGCATTTTAGGGAGGAGACTCCTCATCAGGCAATCATTGAGCACGCTCAGTTTGCATTTGTTTGTGGATTGAAAATATAGATATTTAACAGGGCTCAGATACATTTTTCTTATTGATTTATTTATTCTCATTCTTTAATGAGAATAATGTAGATTGATCGTCATCATATTATTAATTTATATTTGTACTTTTTAATCATCAGCTCAGTCATCTTTAAAACATTTTCAAAATACCATTAACCTGCAGAAAATGAGCCATATTAATTTACTGTTATTGATTTAATGTTCATTTTCAGATCTGAAACAAGAAAATCATGCAAGTTTTTGTTTAATTTTCTTTCTTTTTAAACAAGGAAGTCAACCTTTAGTTTTGCTATGTAACAGTCATGTAATAAGCAGGTACCTGTTTTGGACTTATAAGTCTTCAAATCCACTTTGAGGCACACAAACCTGCTTATGTTGTGCCTCATGATGCCATTAGAGTAACGTCTTTGATTACAAGAAACTCTGATATTCAAATAATATACATAATGTAAATCCATTCCCCCCCTCAAATCAAACAGTCCCAAAATGCTATTTCATTCAGACTTATGTCTTCAATTTCCAAATTGAGATATCCTGGTTTGATGCATGACTTAAAAAAATGCACATCACAACTGATACAGTAACTCACCAAAATGATTACATGGTTTAACAAAATAAATAAACTGTTGCCGGGAGTGCTTTAAAACCACAGAGCTGATACAATAGAAATGCAATTTTATGAATACATGCTAATGAATAAGCTTAACGGAGATTTCAGACCCAGACAGAATTGATTACAATTTCAGAAGTTGTTTTTCACAAAAGCAACCGTTCAGCTCTTTCATGTGCTTTTAACAGATTTTGTGAGACAACAATCTTAATAAGCTTATAAGCTTTTCAGACAGCTTTAATTTTTCTCTTGATGATTCAGAGAAGATCGAATAACACCAGCATTACCCTTTAAAATCACAAAAGGTTTTAGTTTTTCTCTTCTGCTGACCCCTTACGGTTTCTGCTTGAATACTTGAACTTGTCAGCACTGAGTATGCTGAAGCTCTGAAAGACTAGAAAGGTTCAACATGCTAGACAGGCAAAAACTACTCAGTGCTCTCTGCTTGCCTTAAAAAAGAAAAAACACCTCTTTTTGAAAGCTTTACAACTGTTTTTCACTTTTCCTTGAACTCCGTCTGGTACCTAACAGCGCCCGTGAGCCAACATGCAGGGAGATGCTCAGTTTTGCACACTGTGTTGTTAAATGCTATCACCTCTACATCGCCACATAAACACGCATACATCATGAGCCATGATGCATTTTGGCACCCTGAAGGACACAAACACAATGAAACGATGACTTTATGAAAACTGGCAACGCAGGATACTAGAGCTGCATTCAACCATTGTGTCTTTGGAAAAGGAAAAAAAAAGATCTCCAGCAAATTAAAAACCTAAACAGACATTTAATATACGCAAAGTGAACAATAGTAAGCATGTAAGCACTCTAAGTTATCAAGCCCCTTCAGTCACAATTACATTTTTTAATAGAAAGTATTTTCCTTGTATATAAAAGAACACAATTACTTAATTAAGACAGGCAGCTTTTCATTAAACCTTCATTCACCACCATCTCAGCAAGAAAATTATAAAACAAATCTATCTTGTTATAACCAATCAACTAAAAATAACAGATAATTAATGCAAACCTTTGTTTAAACCATGTTCTCTCATGAATCAGTCCTTTTTCCAGCTGTCTGTAGGTGTTAATGGATTGGGGGCATCATAAGACAGCCACGCACTGGAGGGTGCAAAGGTTTCAACAATGCAACGCTACCTCCGAAATTAAAATGTGCCAATTACCTTAACATCCTGTGATGGCTCTCAAGAAAGCAATCATTGCAACAGCAAAAACATTTAGAAATTCGCAAACAAGTGTATTATCATTATCATTATCATTATCATTGTGCTTGGGCAGACCTAGTTTTTTTTTTCATCATCACTACACAAAATAACAACCAGTGAACTGAGTCTGATTTACAGAGGTTATCAAAAATTGCTTCCATGGAAAACCTAACCATCCGTCAATTACCTCTGTAAAAGTCAATTTTAGGATTCTAATGAACTAGTTCATGTCCTTTTTTGATATTTGACATAAACTTACTATCACTGGTTCCAATGATGACAGGCAGAAAAATAAATCTTAGATACACTAGATCACAAGGCCGAGTTAATATTATATGAAAATAAGCTATTGGCATGGCCAGTGATCATGAGGCTATCATAAGGTGAATTAACTACTGTTATTACTGTACATACACTGCTAACATTAGGGACCCAGTTGGGACCTCTGACGAGTACCTTAAAGGCAGAATCTGTAAGATTTTTAATATAAATTTATGTAAAAATAGCCGAGCTTGCAGATATGTTTAGACTAATCATTTATTCATTTGTTTTCTGTACCGCTTGTCCAATTCAGGGTCGTAGGGGGCTGGAGCCTATCCCAGCTATTAGCAGGTGAGAGGCAGGGTACACCCTGGACAGGTGGCCAGTCTGTCGCAGGGCCAACACAGAGAGACAGACAACCATTCACACTCTCACTCACTCCTAGTGGGAATTTAGAGTGACCATTTATCCTATTGTGCATGTTTTTGGACAGTGGGAGGATGCTGGAGTACCCGGAGATAACCCACGCATAAATGGAGAGCACATGCAAACTCCACACAGAAAGGCCACTGATAGAACCCCTCCCCAGCCGAGGCTCGAACCAGCGACCTTCTTGTTGTGAGGGTGTGGTGTTAACCACCACACCCAATTAACCTTTGCTAATTTATTTGATATAAAGTATGGATGAAGCCGCTTAAAACTGACTGATATCCCCGCCAGAGTCAGCTTTTGGTTAAAACCAAAGAAAAAGTATGCGACAAGTCACAGAAGCTCACTACTGCCGCCTTAAAATGCCTTGAATCTTACAGATTCTGCCTTTAATAGAGAAGTGGTCAAGAATAGTGTTTTGCTCGAGGGGTCTCTCAAGTTCTATAAAAGATGGAGGCTCTACCTCTCTGGACTTGATAATGTCTGTTGTACTCTTCTAAATCAAATAAACGGAGAGGGACTCTTCTGCTGCCATTCCTCTGCCCACTGAGCCTTTTTTTTCTAGAAGAGCTTCTGTTTTCCACAACATCTAAGAAAGCTCAACCGTATAGCAGTGCTTTTCGGACAGGGAACAGAAAAGAGAGAGGAACTGCGAGAGCTATCTATTTCCCTCCTTGACATACATGTAATAGATCGACTTGAGGCAAACCTATTCATTTAAGAGTTTTTCTTCTTGAAAGTCAGCCTGGCACGTCTTCCTCATGCTGCACACCAGACTGCTGAGGGATGGCATCCCATTATTCAGCCAGTCTTAGTCAGAATTTGGCCAATCTGGTTGTGTTCGTCACTCAATGACAGTTGAGATAGAGGATTGCCACTGGTTGGATGATCTCATCTCAATATCTTTCTGCATTAAAATTACCTCCAATGATGATGAGGTCCAACATTATCAAACTGGTAGGAAAGATAAGAAAGGTTTTTTACGGGTGCAGCCCATATACTAAACTTTGCTGCTCATCATACAAATATATTTTCCTTACAAATGTGGCACAATTCAAAAGGCAAATAAACAGGCTTTCCAAGGATTTAAGACGTATTGCCAAGAAATATTGTTACGACAAAGAAATAATCAACCCAACACAAATTAACTTTTTTTTGTGCTAATATAATTTGATTTATCACCTAAAGCAAAGCGCAATGGAATCTTCTCATATTTGAGAAACAGGAACAATCTGATTGTTGTTGAATTGAAAAATTTAGACAATTAATAGGTTTACTGATATAATGTCTTTTCACTCAGCAGTATGCACAGTGCTGGACTTACCTCATCTACATTCTCAAATGCGTTGATGACATCATACGGCAGGCAGGACAGCAGGTCAATAACAAACCAAGTCTTCAGGTAGTTCATTCGGATCAGCTTGGGGTCTGAGATGACTTCGCCAGCGGGTCCAACAAATGTAGTGTGAAAGTTTAAAACAATATCCACCAAGAATATGACATCCACGATGCTGTCCACCACCAACCAGGTCACATTGTTTTGCTTCGTCTTGAAGGAGACATTGTACGGCACCATGATGGCGGTGTAGAAGGTTAGGATGAGGATGACCCAGTCCCATGTGGTCTTGAAGAGGCAGTAGTGTAGGATGATGTGAGGAGGTGTTTTGGGGGTCTCCTGCTTGTACTGAGGTAGGATGTCTGAACCAAGCTGCAATACCTCCCAAAAAGGAATTAACAACAGGAAACATAATGCAGACAGGTAAATAATATGCACTGCAGGATGTTGCAGTTTTAATTATGTGCACGTCATAGACACTTGCATGTATGGTTTTTAAACAATGCATAACTGCTTGACTTTTATCACTGAATAAAATCATGAATCAGATAAATAAAACTTACTTCAGCTAGACGGGAGTGCTTGTGGACATTCTCTCCTTTGTGAACTGTGGGCTGCAGCTGTTGTAACACTCCCCTGCTGCTTGTTAGAGCTCGAGTCAGTCGAGCAAACTTCCCCCAGCCTGAATTACAAACACATACAGTTTGGATCTTTAACATGATGGTTTTTAAGATGTTTCCTAGTGCTTTATTTTTCCAGGGGCTTCGACATATTTTCTAGCTGATGGGCATCAATGTTGGAAAATATTTTTTTCAGTATTGAGCAACTGCCTGGTACTTGCTAATTAAACTCATCAAACACTGAATATCACCCATGTATGTGAGGCATTGGTGACTTCAACAAGCTACTGGTGTGTTTGGATAAATACTGGACTTTTTTTGTAGGAAATGTGCTCATGTATAGCTGGGAAAAAAGACAAAAGCACATTTTCAAGGTCCCGAAAAAAAATGGTAAACAAATCTAAGTCAACTATAACGTTTTTACGAATTTCTTTCCCTTAAATGACTTTAGCCCGTCAGAATCCTCTCAGTTTGAATGATTAGGCAGGAAATCTAGCAGAGAGCTTAGCAAATAGTGGTTCAAAGTGGGAACCAAAGAGGAGGGGGTATTCAACATCTAACAACTTTAACATAAGGAAGTTACTCCTAATGGTACTGTTGAGTTGATCAACAGTAGCTGCGTTTACATGGAGCCCTTTTGTTCGGATCGAGCACTGATCTGAAGAAAAATACATCCAGTAAACATGTCGGCTGGAATCTCTGATCAGATTGATTTTGATCAGATAGATGGAATATGGGTCCATGTAGACGTAGCTATTGACTTATATTGACTGATCACAGTGTACATAATGATGTGGAGAAACAGACATGCTTTGGTTAAAAGATAGTGGTAAAGTGAACAGCTACCTGATGCAAATGTGAAAGTCACTTTACATACAGTAATGTTCACTCTCAAACTGCTGCAAATTTTTTTTCAAATTTGAGTTCTTTAAGATAGTGAAAATCTGCTCATCTTGGCTTCAATCTAAGTAGCTCTCAGCTCAGCTCCCCATCAAAATTCCTCTTGAATTTTCCAAACTAAGACATGACTGCTGTCCTCTCAGGTAAGAAACCCATGGCCCAAAGTTGCCCTTTTGGGTTCATTCAAATCATCACTTTTAATCATCAATCGATTTTAAATGTGGACTTTAATTCCTGAATATATTGCTCAGGTTTTGCCGGATTTGCAAACATGCTAATGTTTGCTAGGCGTTAATATAAAGGTTGTAATATGTCCACGTTGTGTTTGTTTATTTCTAGTGTTTCTATGACACCAGAGCATTACGCAATGAGGGTCTGAAGAATGACTTTAATAAATAAACAAACAAATAAATATTCAGTTGCATGACAACTTCCCTTTTTTGGCTTTAGTATAACATACTATTTTCAAATTGCTGCTAGATGCTGTGCAGATGTCATGTGAGTGCAAAGTGATACCACTCACAAGTTCAACCTGGCTGGGTTTCTGTAATTTTTGTTTATCTACAGCCAACACTGAGGGAGTACAGAGCCACGGTTGTTATTGTTGCCTGCAAGCCATGTCCCTAATGTAAGTCTTACAGTAAGTGATGCTTTTAGCAGAATCCTGTCTGATGTTGCTCAAGCCTGAACTATGATCTCGGTTTCATGGTAACTTAACATTCTGTTCTGTCTTGTTGATTATTTGTGATTGCTCTCTTACACCAATTTGTACTCTATTTTGGCTGTCTTAACAGTTATGCAGCCTTGTGAGTACGTTTATGTTCTGTGCTGATAACCATAATAATGGAGGGTGTGTGTTTGACTGATTGGGTACTTGCCAGAGCAGATACGCAATGCATGTAGCTGAGTGATAGTGGTTGACAGACTCATTTTACCTGTGCCTCAGGATTACACATGTTAAATCACATGCCTGTCATGCATTGTGAAAAAACATGTAATATGATTTTCCTGAGATATTTGATGCAAAACAGGGGATGCAAATTGATTTTTTCCAACTCAAATCACTCTGAAGTTGACATCTTGTGTCGCAAAAATGTGCATGAAGTTAAACTAATTTGCATTTATTGACTCCAACCTTTAGAAGAATCGTCTTCAATGGGCTGTTTAAAGGCTGTGATATCGCTGAATGTACATAGGAACAGGACCACTTTCTCTTGTTCATTTCGAATGGGAGCAATCTTCACAAAAAACCACACAGGCGTCCCTAAAAGAACAAAAGACAACAACACATATATCGATGTATCATCTTAGGAGGAAATTTCTCTCAATGCATATATTGCAGATATCTTTACATCATAAGATTTTTAACTTTCCATGATTTCCATGCACATGTGCATGCACAGCCACACACAACTGTATTATACTGAGGAAGGTAACTCTGGTCTGGCTGTCAACCAATTAGCACATTTTTACAGAGGTAGAAATGTTCTGGGCTGCCTTTGAACTCTGCTGTATCTTACAGAGATTCTGCATACATTTGCATTACAAGGGAGTAGAAGTTCACATTTTTCTCTTTCTTCACATTTGGTGTTGCTACTTACGGTTCTTCTTGTACATCAATATTTCAAAGGAGTTCATCTCATAATTCTCAAATGTTAGTCGAACTTTTTCCGTTGTGTCCTTGTCTGTGAGCTCTCCGTACATGAAGCTGAAAAACAAAAAGAGACAGTGCTTTACCCTTGCTTCTGAGCGTTGTTTAAAGCTTAAATGTATGAATAACTTTAAAGAATGTTCTTTTATCCCCGTCTTTTCTATAATTTGAGCTTGACTCTCTGGGTATCATGAAATTGGTATATGTGACGTCAATTACAGATGAGGACCATCCCCAGCTGGTTAATACCCGTCTGTGGAACAGAGAGCTCCACTCTCTTAATATCAAGGAGCAGCTTCCTTGCAGACTGCCATTGTTCTGTTCTCCCTAGAGCTGCTTCTGTTAACTCTAAAATGTCTAAGCTACAAGTAGAATACACCAATGTCTCTATTGTTGGCTACATGTGTAAATGCACGAGTTTGAGAAAAACCCAGCAGAATAATAAGTCAGCACCAAGCCCCAATGCAGGATGGTCAAACTGGGCCCAGCTCATCACATTGCATTAAAATATTAATCTTACTAGTCAGTCTGCAGTCTGACCACTCTTTGGCTCTTGTAAAAATACTGCAGCTCAACATTTCACTCAACAATTAAAGCAAATTAAGCAGCACTCAGTGATGAATGGGCAAATCTCTCAATAACGTCAGAATAGCGTAAGCTGACTTCAGCAGGAGGTGAAACAAAGCAACTTCAAAACAAGCAACAGCAAAATGCCCTGCACATTTAACACGTAAAAGAAATGAAGACCAACATCTCTAAGTACAGGCCATCTCTGTGTGGCAAAATCTGGTGTGGAAGAAACATAACATATAAAAAAGACTTGATGGCAGTACAGCAGTGTGCACCAAAGCCAAAACAAAACTTCAACTAAGTACAGGCGCACTCACTGAGCTTTCTGCTGTGCAACGTCATCTGTTAAATCTTTTACATTCAGCTGTCAAGCACTCACTTTCTGATTGCTTTCTCCAGCAAAATATGCTTTTTAGATCTGTTTTTGTACTTTTAGATACGTTTTTGTACTAACCCTTTATTCCTACATCTTTCTAACTTCCTCCTTCACTCCTTGGTTATTCATTATTCCAGCTTCTCATGTTATTTCTTCTGGAATTTGCTGTCATTCAGGTTTACTACATGTGTCACTATTACCCTCTTTTGTTGTTTGTCGACCAACAAAATGTCCAGCTGGTTAGCCATCACCAGTTTGGATCTGGATTTGCGACAGGCTCTTAGTTCTATCATTTTCCACCACCTTTGGTGGCATCTCCCATCCCACAAAAGCTTGGTATAGATGTTCCTGTATACAATCCCAGCCGCCTGGTTATTGGGCTCCAGTATGGCCCCATCATACACTCTGCTACAAGATGTTGGACAGTCTCAGGGACCTGTTTACTCAGCCTGGATCTATAGTCCTGTCAGGTGTGGTGTGGCTTAGCGGCCATGATGATTGTCCAACGTGGCTCCCCTGAAGAGCCTTTGGAAAAAAATTAGACTAAAAATAATCTGCTTTCAGGTGAATTTTCATTTTTCCATAAGGTTCCCTGATGTTTCTTAGAAAGAATTGCATTAATTTGTTAGTGTTGTGTCGATTCATTAATTTCATTTAATCAATCAATCAATCACCGTGGACAGCATGAGCCATGAGCCGTCCGAACAGTCATCACTTCATTTCTCGCTTTTTGTGGTTGTTAAAATAACTTTCTGTCCCTACATGAGATGTCTGTGATTGTATCACCTCCATGCAGCAGTAGCAGTAACCATGGTTTTAACCACATTGCCATGTACTGATATGTAAGCACGTGTATGTAATTTGTGAAGTTTCAGTGCATGCCCAAAAATAAGACTCCCCCAAAAGCCCCTGTATAAT
>JAPMNP010662548.1:0-17577 GCA_029874935.1 Atherina boyeri | reverse complement strand
CATCCATCCATCCATCCATCCATCCATCCATCCATCCATCCATCCATTCATCCATCCATCCATCCATCCATCCATCAATCCATCCATCCATCCATCCATCCATCCATTTTCCTTAAGACCAGGAATTTTTCACAACCAGCTGTGTTGGAAGATGTCCTAAAATACACCTAAAGATGTTTGCTAGAAGAGCAAGCAAGTTTACACCAATGGAACTTTTACAGAAATTAGGAAGCACAGCTGTGAACAGCTTTTATAATGATATAATGAATATTGCTGTATGCCGCAACAAAAGTGGTTAGATGATGCAGTCGTATCGCACAGCATATTTAACTGATGGCTGTTGAAAATGACCCTTTGAGGCAAGATTGTCTAATTGAGCAAAATGGCCCTTCTCCCTCCTTATGTTCGTCCTCCCCTTCTCAGCTGCATATCTGGTAAAACACAAGCAGAGTAGAGAAGAGGGGCTTGTTTGAGACATGCAAATGTAACCATTATGTAGGTTGAACGTAAATATGTTTCATGTTAACATAATTAAGTAATCCAAGATGGATTAGTCCAGACTTTTGCTGTGTTTTAGGCAGTGTGTTTTATCCCTCCGTGGGACTTATTGCTTACACAAAAGCATGTGAAAGAGTGAAATCAGACCTCTTTGAATATAAATACAATACAGCTTTTAAAATGTTCAATAATAGTAAAGTCCAAATCCATTCAGTTGTCCAGACATCAGTTTAAAATCCAAAGTTTTCAGATTTTATTGATCTAAAAGCAACACAACTTGAACCACTGGCCGGTAATTTGTGTTGAAACTTGGTTTCAGTTATTTTATAGATCAACCATTTGGTCCATTTTGGTCATTTCAGCATAAATAAATAACACCATGCAGGAAACACGATGCACCCACGTTTTGTGCAGATATTTTAGCATCTCTTGCCGAATGTGCACATTTTTGTGTTAATGTTGCCTTTTTTTCCTCTGCTGTTTGTGATAATGACAGCTGGCTGTGTTTTGAATGATTCATAGCAGAATACTAATGAGACATGCTGCAGATGTCTTGGAGAAGCCAAGCATTGACCAGCACTCAGAGATGCCTTATTGGGTTCATGATTTGTTTGAAAAAAACCTGATGCATCAAGTTTTCATTTTCCTCTTTGTGCCAGGCTTAATTCAACCTTTAGAGCTTCATGTGTTGTCATGGTAATTCATGGCACTTGGACAATGCTTCTGTGATTGAAAGCAATATGAAGATCAGACAGAAACAGATAATTGTTTCTGCAGATGCTTCACAGTGGATGAGAAAGTACAACAAGATCTATCAGTAAAAGGTCACAGGGAGAAAGAACGTCAGCATTGTGCAGCGGAGGAAAGCTAGGGAGATGTCTAATAACAATAGGCAGCAGCGTTGGCCTTCAAAATGTGCCTCATCGCTCTCCTCTCCTCATTTCCTCCTTTGCACTCCCTCTCTTCTTTTCTTGTTTCATCTTCACGGTCGGATATACCTGATGCTGCCTGAGCATAGCATGAGTCGCTATTGATTTCTTTTCCCTCTGCTCTCCTGGTGGGTGTTTGACGCAGGGGGTTCAGTGACACACAGAGCTTTGTTGTGGCCCCTTTATTCCTTTTCAACATCCTTGGTCTGGTCCAGCCTATCATTTCAGGAAAAAAAAACTTCTATCTCGGTGTGCCGTCGTCCTGAAAGGATGTCTTCTGAATTACCGGTTGCCGGTATCAGTCTGACACCAACAATTCCTACATTTCATCATGAAAACCTAATTAGAGTGAAACCTTTTAATGATAGAAGAAAACATCCCAATGACCATATAATCTATGTAAAGTGGTTTAATTGAATTTTAAATGGCTGTAGATGTCATTGCTGGAAAAATTACAGTCAAGGTTACCTGCGAAGCGCAGGATAAGTTCAGACCACATCCTCAAGATGGAGATCAAGGAAATAAGATAAAGGATTATGTCACGTCTTGTTTTAGGAATATTCAACTGCTACTAATTAATGCTGTGATGCCAAAACTCACTTAATAAAGCAAAGGGATCAAAATAAATATGACAAACAGTTCTGTAAAAGGATAAAACAAATGTTTTGTTAATCAAGGACAATTTTTGCATGCACTCTGGATCAGTTCTAAAGATTTCCTGCTTTTCTTATTTAACATTGCTAAAAAGTTTACATAAGAGTAGAGCTTGACCTCTAAATCAGCCAAGTCTGATTGATTGCTCATATTGTGTGTGTTTATGCTGATACGTTATTACTAATTACAGTGCAGGCAGGCTGAAGAAAATGTCTTTTTTGGTAATTTGGAAGCATTGTTCCGTCTAACATCCTGCATCCACCGGCAGAGACAAACACACACAGTCAGAATGTCATGTTTGTGTCTAAAAACTGATTTTATTTAAGTGATTAACAGACTGAGACAGATTGAAACTCATTATTTGCAGGCCTTCGTGGACATGTTTTCCTACCAACCAAACAACATCACTTAGTTTACATACTAATGACACCGGAAAAGACCTCTTTCACTTATCATACTGTTGAGTTCTCGTTATCTTTGAATTAACATCACACCAGCCAGCCAGCTAGCATTATGAATTCAATTCACCTCTCACCTCTTAAATGGAAGCTGCTGTTACAGTCCGCACATCATCTGTTTAAAACCAACCTAAGGGCAATTAAGAGACATGGCGCTATGACACCTTTATCTCACACAGGCGTCTTTCTACAATCAGCGTGTATTACTGTTTGTGTGAGTTCAATAGAGACTTCAAGTCCTTTTTTTCTTTTCCCGGTGTATTGTTACATATTCCTGGCTCTGCTGTGTCCTCGTCTTGGGGCTGACATGCCTGTTTTTAGCTTTGCACTTGTGCCTCATTTACAGACTCACATTTGTATTTTGCTGTCATTATCGCAATCATCACATTACCTTTCCCTCTCTGAGGTGTTATCACTTTACTGAACAGAAGTTTAAAAAAATGCAATTTTGCTACGGAGAAAAGAAAAGAGAGTCTTCTCTGGTAGAATAAAAGTTCAGTGTTTCCTTTAAAATATATGAAGAGATTTTTGGGTTAAGTCTGTGTGTGTCTGTGCATTATCTTTGAGATTCAGAGGGGGAAATGTCGGCTTCTTTTGCAGATTTTGTGTTGGTGAAGGTGTTTTGTCGATGCGGACCGTCACCAGACACATCACCAGAGCTGGGGATTGCTTCAGCACTTGTTTCTCTCACTTATTGCCTATCACGGACTTCGGGAAATCTAATTTACTACCCACTACAACTCATGTCTAGTGACACAAACATGTTTGTTGTAAATCTGGCCTGCTGGTAAATTCGTTTTGGTCACATCTCATTGGTTTTCAATCACTTTCACTGAGGCAACTTTGGAATACTTTAGATTTTTTTGGATTTGAGCCTCACGAAGAAAGAAAAATAGCTTTGTAGTTACATTACAGTAACATCACTCTGCATTATCGATCTACAAGCTTGCCTAATATAGAACAGATACAGTTGTGCTATTATTACCAAGACACATTAGGAGAGCTCACTTTGCTTCACTGGTTCAGTTTTATGACTGAAATTTCCTATTCGATCAATGCTCATTAATGTTTGTTTTTTTTAAATGTCCTGTATTGTTAATCTAGTAAAAATCTATAGTTGTAAAGAGAAAACTAAATAGAAAATATTTTGAGTTCTGATGAGTCTGTTACTGAAAAATCCTCTTTTTGCAGTAATAACATACATAGCTTAGATGAAATAAGAAATTGATGTTTATAGCAAATTCTTTGGAATGACTTGTTTGTTATCTGGACTTAGCCTTTCATTGGTCTGTCACTCTTAGTAAGTATGAAAAATAATGTTTGAGGTTTTGATTGCTACAGGCCAGCTGCATTGCCACAGATTACAGTGCCTTTCGCATTGATTTTTCAAATTCTGCTTTTTCTTGTGACTTTTGCCCACAAAAACCTTTATTTCTCAGTAGCATTTTCACTCACCACAGAATGAGTAGATATAAATCAGTAGAGTTTGTAGCTTTATCCATTTTCTGAAAACAAGTCTCACTCTTGAAGCAGTCTTGACTGTTTAGTTCCCACCGTGTGGTATGCTTTGCTTTCTTTCCAAGGATTCAACTTTAGACATTAGAGTTGTAATGGCTGCTTTCTGCACCAGTCCTCAGCCCTTTATAAAAGCATGCACATTATAAAAGCAGTAGATGATAACAAAATGGTTTATTTGTGTGTTTGCACATTTTACTCTTTGGATTTGTGCAGACCTGAAACCAATCTCCTGCCCACAGAAAGGTATTATGCAGCAGGTGTAGCTATTTAGCAGTGTGAGGCTGGTATTTCTCCATGTGTGTGTCATCATTTCCATGTGATATAAAGAGCATGACATCTGCACACCGGTGGGATAATTCTGTTTGTAAACGGGCTGGTAAATGTAGCATCTTGCACATACAACAAACTTAGGGAGCGTGCATCTTAGGCGGGCGGGGTGACTCTGAGCGAGCAATTCTGGTAGCACCTTGGGCCGCCAGCACCGTCTCTGCAATCACGCTTCCATTGAGGCCAGCCTTTCATCTCGGGCCTTTCAGAGAAACCTTTCAGAGAGAAGGGAGAGATGGAAAGGGGGGGAGATCAAGGGGGAGAGAAAGCGTCAAGGAAAGAGGAAGAGAAGTGCTTCTGCAGCCCCAAGCGCCCGTTTCCAGTCCTCACTGTGAATAACCCTGCTGCCGATGAAGAGCACAGATGCTGAAAGAATGTATAGTGGTGCATGTGTGCTGGTCCCTGAAGAAGAGAACAAGAGCAAGAGGTGCTGTTAAAGCTTATTGTGTGTGTTCACTATGTTACCAGTCAGCCAGCCTATTTAGGCCTCTGCTATATTCTACCTTCAGTGTTGCTTAAAAACATAATCATTGATGCGTAACGTTGCTGTGGGAGGGAAGTAGTGATGTGCAGTTTCAATGTAGAAGATTACGTCGAAGAAAAGTATAGAGCTAAGATGCACGGGGCAGTTGGCGGTACAGTTTTTGCTGTGCAAAACTAAGTGAAGCAGGTAGTGTGGATGGACAGAGGCTGTTTGCTTGGAGTCCAGGGGGAGGAGATGTTTGGTGAGGAATACCAAGCGTTCTTACCTGATGGGCGGCCTCTCGGCCAGGTGTTGGTGCTGGAATGCAGAGACCCTGCTGCAGGAGGTAAGCAGGTTCTGCTGCAGGCATCCATCCTGTAAGATTTCAGCCTCAGCACTTTAGATATGATACCTTTTCTGTTACAGAAAGCCCTATCTGCCAGGCTCTGCTCAGCCTTCAGATTTGAACTTTGGGCTGCTTTCAAAGTTTTTGAGCCAAAAATTTTCACTTTTTTATTTTGCCATCATCAGGTTTGTTAGTTTGGCTTTGTGATGCATTTATCTATAACAAACAACTGGCAAGCTTTGTTATCTCTCATAAATTACCTTGGTCTAATTGGTCTGCTGGAGGAGAGCCTGAGAGAAAATGTCACAGTGCAGTTTGAAACAGTATTTGCGTTTGGATTCTCTTTGCTCCTGTTGCCCTTTTTTGTCATATTGTGTCTGTCTTCTCTGCTTGGACAGTTTTCTGTGTGAGCTATGGTGGTCACTTGATGTCTAAAATAATTAAGGCAAAGAGGGGAAATGGTGTGAGAATCCAAATTGATTGATCATCCGACAGGCAATTGAGAAGGGACAGACAACTTCCTGTTTCTCATCCATTGCTTTTAAAGTTTCTATCCACCCACCCCTTCAAGGGCCAAAGCTGTACAGGAAAAGAGGCTAAGTAGCCACTCCGTCCCATTCAAAGTGCTCAAAAGACTGTGAAACTCGTAGAAAACCCTTGAACAAAGAAAAATGTGGTAGAAAAATTATCATAAGGAAATAACTTTATCTTTAACTGATTTTCTTTTTTCTATGTGTCCGCTTTCCAAGATTAACACTAACACTGGTCCCATATGTTCTGCCTCTATAAAATCATACTGTCAGTTATTGTTTCCATGTCATTCTTGTGAATCTGCCATCACCTGACTTGAGAAGAATTTATCTGTTGGAATATCACTGTGGCCTCAAAAGACACATTTATTTTTGCCACAACTTAAGCCAAACCATCACAATGCTTCTCAAATGTCCAGCTGGATGAAAAACTAAAGCGATAACATTTTATATCCAAGAGGTCAATCTCACTGTTACATCACACTATGAGACAAACACATTTTTTCTGGCCTTCATTCAACCCCATATCGCGGGCATAGAAGTTCAGATGGGTGTAAAACTAGGACTTGCCTGTCTGGTGGAGACGATATTTTGGTTTAATTATGATTCAGTATGATGATAGAATGTAAATCTGAGTTAAGCTCAGCCACGGAGCATCCGCAAAGTGAACATCTGCCTCAGTTTTCCACCACTATGTTCTGCAAACGCAGGGAAATATGATGGTAATGACTTCCACCTCAGTGACAAGACAATCAAATGTTGTTAATTAGGGCTGGCACTGTAACACTCAATCAGGATAAATTCTCTACAGCTATGCACTGTGATGGAGAAAATCAGAGTGTGTCTGTTGGCACAGACAGCTCTGCCTTTATAAGATGATGATCGTGACAATTATTAATCATGATTATGAGTCTTGATGAATTTAAGAAGCTGAATTTAGTCTTACACCTTTGGCTGTTTAGGATAAGAAACCTTGGTTGATTTTGAACAAAATTATGCATGTTATTGTAATTAATGTTGCTTGGAAGGGTGGTATAAGAGGATATCCTGTTAGTGGAAACAGACTTCCTTGCTTTAACTTGGACACCCTGCCTGTCACTTTGATGACAGTGCCTTACAATGATTTTAGAAGACAAAAAAAAAAAAAAAAAATCAATTCCCTGTCAGTGATTATCTTGGTGACAGACTAAGAAGCTTGTCTTTGTTTGAAAAACAAAGTGAAGAAGGGTGGAGCTACATGAAAGAATGATATTTTGCTGTGTGACAGCAGGGAGAGAGAAAGAGAGAAATTTGGAGACAGTGGGAGGAATGGCAAGAGTGTGCATGATTGAGATAAGCGACAGATAGATGGGGAGCCAGGCAGAAGTCCTCTCCCACACGCTGGGATCCCAGAGATGCCTCCCACAGAAACTGTGAAGCACACTGCAGTTGCACTGTCACGCAAGGACATATGAAGGACACAGGCAGAGGGAGACAAAGAGGTTGGCTGAACCTGGCAGAGAAAAGAAATGATAGACCGTTTTACTCACTGAATAACAACACTGTGGCTCTCCATCGGGAAAATCTTATTTTAATCACCTTAAAAGACAAATTAAAAAGTAATACCCTTGTTTTTTTTAAGAGTTTGGCAATATCATTTACAACAGCTTTTAGATACATTCTACTTGATATATTGGATGAATGCTGTGGCTGGTAATGATGCAATTCCACCATTAATGTTGGACCTTTTTTATTTGTTATCTGGATTTTACAGCTTTTATCTGAATCTGCATTTCATCAGGATTTATACAATTCAGTGTGGAGTCTATTCTGGGTTTATTTGTCTGCCACTTGCAACCATTTAGCTTGATAATCTAATTCATATTGACTTATTTTTCCACACCCGATTCAGTGGAGTTATTTTAGTGCACACCTTTAACAGATGAGTCAATGTTTCAATCATCATTTTAGATCAGGTGGCGTCAAATGAACCAAATTTAATAATATCCACAGTGAATTTATTTGTCAATATATTTTTTGTACTTCTCAAGCATTTATCTTCTTTCCCATTTACTTTTCTGTTTCCTGCATATCTCCCACTGCTTCTCTTCACTGCAACTAAACGGTTTAGCTCCACTTTCTTTATGTGAAATTAGGGCTGAAACTGTTCCCACTTCCCACTAAAGATGGGACTTTGTGTTGTGAATCATTGTCCTGTTTGTGATGTTCAGAAGTAGAATAGGGAATTGAAGTTAATGTGTCTTGAACCTGCGGTGGAGGTGGTCACACAGCCAAATTAAAGGGAAACTTCACCCATTTGCATTAAGCTTTGTATCATTAGAAACCTAGTCATGTCTTTGAATAGTCGTGCATTTTACCCTCAGTTTCCCCTGAGACAGGAGAAATAGGGATTTCAGTGTTGCACTTCCTGCTTTAAATGATGTAAAAATCATCATTTTACATAATAGAAAGCAGGAAGTCTTTTCTCCTGGCACGTCGTAGGAAGTATTTTCTCGGTCAGATAAGCACCTAATTCGAAATGTATGTTACATTTCGACTACAAATATGACCCACTTTTTATAAAGATTGATGTTTCCATGGGTGAAATGTTCTTTTAAGCCATAGTCAGCATGATGGAGCACACTCCTTTAGCCATCAATGCTACTGTCACTCAGTTTGATTCCTTGGCTTTGGCTTAGTTTTTTAAAGCACACACTGATGTGTCACTGAGATGCCTGTTCGGTCAGTAGGAACAAGAAAAGACAAATACTGTAAAAGCAGCTTAATGAAGATGTCTATAGAACAATTGCTGTGTGAAAAGGGGTTACACTATTCATTAGGGGTTACTTCCATTTATTTTCAGACATTACTGACTGATTATACCAAATCATTGGCTCACACAGTCCAGATCTTAGAATGTTGGATGAGCAGCCATGAAATCTGGTCCAGACGTCCTGATTCTCTAAATTTCTATTTTATTTTATGTAATTCAAACATTCAAAACAGGATATTGGAGCAGAAAGCATCAAAGGATATTGATGGAATATTAAAAGTGAAAGTTTTTGAGATTTTGTTTTTTTCTTGCAATAGCTTTGTCATTACATACTCAGTATATCACAAGATTGATTTTTTTTCTCTTAAAAGTTGTCGTGTCGCAAGTCTTCGACAGGCCACTAAGCAAATGTGGCGATGTTAGCTAACCAGCTGAGCCTAAAGCTGTTGGTTAATTCTATATCTGAGTGGTACTGACATACTGACATCTGATTGGGAGTTTGTGTCCATCCATTTGTACACTTTTGTATAAGAATCCGACATTCACACCTACTTCATGCTGTGACTGAGGAAGCATTCATTTGAACTCTCCTTAGCTTTCTGTTTTTTTCATTTTTTGCTTGGCTGTTTTTTCCATTCATTACAATGAGCTTCACAGCCTTATCAGCATGTCACTGTCATATATTTAAGTCCGATTTTTCATTAAATCCTTCTCCTGTGTCCCATTTTCATCACATTCTTCTCTCCACTGCATTCCCTCTGCACCACGCTCTCTGCTCCATTTTGCTTTCCTTGGTAACCGTATCCATGCAGCAAGGTGTGAGCATGGCCACAGGGGATTGCCTCTGATTGGCATTTTTTATCATGAATAGCATTTGCCTGTGGACTAGAATATTCTGTGATTTTTGCCTGGCATACACAAGCTAGCAAAGTCTGAGTAGCCTTTATTTTGTGCTGGTCTTCATGAATAACTTGGCACCTCACCGCTGGTTACTGGTCTAATGAGGTGGTTGCTGCTGGTTCACATCGGATTCCAGTCAGTCTTTTCCCCTGCAGCACTGCAGGCTGAAGTTGCTGGCCTTTTCTCTTCTTGTTCAGCCACAGCCGGGAGGCGAGCAGGTCTGATGGGAAGGATTGGTCCCATGGGTGGAGCACTGAGCTATCCCCATCGTCCCGCTCTTCTCAGAGAGTGTATCTGGGTCAGACTTTGTGTGACCGACAGCCTGCCATTATCACCACTCAGATACACAAAAGGGAAAGACCGAGAGCTGGAAGGAGCTGGGAGGACGGAAGGGAGGGGCTGATTGAGACGAAAAGGACGGAGTGCTTTCCTGCTGGTCTCCCTCTGGCAGGGCGACAGGATTGAGCGTTCCTCCCATGGGTGTCTGGTCCTGTATCCATTTGACACATTCACACTCATCGCCATCATTCCTGAAAGCTGAGAGCTTGGTGCAGGCATATACACATAATTCTGTAAGGCCATGTGCGTATGGTGTCTTCATTTTCTTTTGCCAGACTGTTAGAAGCAGGTCTTTTTAGGGTTTAGTAAGTGCAGGCACTCATTTGTTGGATTCTCACTGTAATAGCCTTGACTTATACTCATTGTATGGTTCACTACCCAAACTGTCATCATCGTGATGTTGAGGTGATGAGGGCTCATGACCCACTCTATTTCTATCCTGTCACCAGTTGACAGGGGTCGTACTCAAAACCTGCCTCGACTCTCAATTTCTCCCATTTTTTCCTCTTGTCCCACACATCTTTATCTCTTTTTTTAGATTCTATAATCCACATTGTTCTTTTGATTTCCTTTCCTCATGTGAAATGTCATGCCTTTTACCACCGCCTCTGTTTCTCTACGTCCAAAGACAACCTCCTCTCTGCACCATCCCTAATTTGTTCTGCCTGTAACACTGATCTGCAGTCAGGTAGAAGAGACAAACAAAGAAAATGGCAGGCTTTTCTTCTGACCTGTAGAATTGGCAGCTGACCTGGTTTGCTGTTCCAGGTTAAAAAAAAACCTCCTCACAAACTCTGTTACTGTGTGCATTCTTAAGGATGCTCCTACATGAATGAATATATATCATGGCAGATATGTGGCAATGGCCTATGCAGCCTATCCTTCTGATATTTATTCAGGTGACTGAGCCTATCAGAGTTCGGAGTCCTAAGGAGACCAGGAGCATTTATGGAGATGGACGAGGAATCTTAACACCTGAGAGGAGGATTAATCCAGATGGATGGAGCCCATTAAATCTTGCTAGCTAATGTTCTAGATGATCAAAGACAGATATAGTTCTTTACATTTAAGCATCGTTATAGCACTGAGATATGGAAACGTAACTTTTTTGCAACCTTATTCCAGTTCTTTGAAGGAGTCGTAAGTCTTTGGACTTATTTAATGCTTCCATGAGCCATCTCAGAATACTTGTTTTCGTACAGTGCAGTTTATTTTCACGGGATTTTCTCTTTTCTCGTTTGTTCTGTTTGACAGGTGACGTGAGGTACTTTTGACAGTAAGTTAAATGGCAGGCATATCACACTGAAAACTGAGTATTTTCCTTAAGGATGCAAAGATTCTGGTTTATATTTTATTAGGCTTAAGGAGAACAAATGATTACCTCAGTTCTAGGGCAGGGCTGTGACGGGACAGGGTTTTTAAGCAAAGACCGGGAGTTCCTCTTGGATCTGTCAGGATTAAAGTTGTAATTCCACACATCTCTCCTGACAGACTGTCAAATTACTTGTTCTGTTCCCACCTGTTAACAGGGGAATTTCCTTTGCTTTGAAAGGCTTCAGATGTGCGTGTTTGTGTAAAATAATTAGAGATGTCATAATATGGAGGATAAAGAAGCTATAAAATCTTGATAATTGACCTGAACACGAACTCTTTTGTAGCTGAGACGACAGCTCCAGCAGTCCCCTGGCACCAAAATATCTCTGAGCTTAAAATAGTTTCTTAAGAATAACAAAAATGTTATTTTTTCTTTGATGTGTGTTAGTGTGAATCAGAGTTTTTCTGTTGGTGTGTTTGTGTGTGCAGTCATTTGCAAGTACAGTAAATGAAGAATTCCTTGCATGCAAGTTTAATGTTACACTGAAGGGCTTATGTCCAACACTTCCTTCGTCAGGATGTTGAATATGGATGCAGTGATCTGTATCTCCTGACAATGGTTTTGATGCCTCAAATCAGGATATCCATTAACACAGATTCCTGATGCAATCCCAAGCTGTATTCCACATTACATGACCCTCAGTTGGATAATTGCATCTGGTGCTGCCATTTACAGATGTAGCCACGCTGAATGTTGGAGTACTTGCTAGATCAAATTAGAGCTTGGTAATGTCAGCTGATGATGGCAATTTTCAGTTATTTTGATATGTTCATTTATCTGATAGCATGTACCAAAAAGATTGCTGTATTGAAAATAGATGCTAGCAGGGTTGGACTTGGAGCAAAATGAATTACTTGCCAATTTTCTTTGGATCAGGGACGACTGTTTTAGAAACATGGGCAGCGCTTTTTGATGTTGGAGACAATGATGCAGAAATTCACCTCAAATTAAATTAGTTTTCTTACAAATTACACTGATTGACTAAATGTCTGTCATTATCAAACACATCTTAAATGTGGTGTGTGGATGGCACTGTAGCGTTACCATCAGTAAACCATGTCAAAGGACATGAGTAGCAAAGAGCAGAAGGTAATGTAACTATCCCTGGCAAAGTAATTGTGCTATTCATAATTCATAATCATAACTATCACAGCAGCTAAACTTCACATTAGCATATTAATGGCAATGTTGGTTTTGATTATATTTGTCAACATTATAATATTTTTCATTATAGATTTTTCACTTTTCTTTACTTTTCCCCCCACTCCAACGGTTTTATGTTTGGGACTTGGACTCATTTGCATCCACTGTTTCTCTTCATTAATTTCCTGCTGATCTCTGACATTATGATGGAATGATTCATTTAAAAGGAAACAGGTGGTTACAACACTTTTTGTACCTTCCATACAGAGCAGGTAGTGAAAATATAGCCTCTCACTCTGTCAGTCAGTTTAGAACAAACAATTAACCTAATTGTTGGACTGTGGGAAGAAGCCATGCTGGCTCCCAAAACGCATACAAACTCCTCACAGAAATGCCCCAGCTGAGACTTGAACTAAATAATTCTTGCTGTAACACTGCTAACCAACCTACCTATGTGCAGTCTCATTCTCTAAGAATAATTTGTGGTTCATTGATGGAAAAGTCAAAAGAAAGAAAGTTATTTTTAACTGAAATCTGCTTTGACTTATTGAACCAACTACTCAATCATTAGTTCCTACTTTTGCATTATACATAATATTGATTTTAATAAATGACTTAGTTTAATCGTGATGATAGTTAGTGTATATACTTATCATTAAGCCACTGATATGGCTAATTGCCAGAAAAGAGAGACCAATCTGTAGAGGTGGGTATTTGCATTTTATTCCATGCACTTTAATCTCTTTCACTTCTTGACATAGTGGCAGCTTTATTCAATTTGATTGCAATAGGCAACTTTGCCTCTAGATGTCATCACTCCTTTAAGATATGTGATCAAAAAGCAGAATATTTAGCAAGGAATTCAATCATAGATCACACTGTGTTGGTTAAAGAAAAAACACCCAATATTTTGATATAAATTCTGGATTCATGTAAAATGTTTGTCTTTGTTGGTTTTATTTTACGTCTTTTTATTTAATTTCCACATTGGCCAAATAAAACTTTTTTAACGCTTTAACAGCCTGCTCTGATGTTTTGTAGAGCATTTTTTCTGTGACCTAGGAATCTTAAAAAAAGAAAGTTTACTTGCCTGAGCCATCTCGACCATTATGAGGGTATGTAATTCCAGATGTAAGTGTTTGTAATTTCATTACTTTTTACTATTGTTACTATGATATTAACTGTTATCTCACCCTTTGGTTAGGAACATGGATTCTTATTATTGTCCAAAGGAAAAGAATAAATGCAAGAAAACATTTTCCTCTTGCATTTTTCTTTTTTCGAACTCTAAAGGGTTTAACAATGCCAGCTTTACGGCTATATTCAACATAAAAACAGCACATATTTTTTCTGCAATGGACTGGTACTTTGCAGATGTACTTTTGTGGTTGTTGATGACTGACACAAAACCAGGGATGGAGTGCCCAAATTAAATTACACCAGCCCCCCCAAAAGACCCACTGCTGCCCTGTTGAGCAGAGCTAGCACAGCATAAACCCTCCAATACCTTCACAAAGCTCATACATCTGCCCTCGTAGGCAGAATAGGGTGAGAAATGGTTTCATATTCTTAAGTTTTATACTCGTTTCCTGAATGTTCTACCTGTTCCACCAGGAGCAGACATTTTCTCTTTATTATCTCATCTTCCCCTCTTAACCCCATATCCTTATTCTGCATTTTTTTCTGCAGTTATTGTTAGATACAGCAGCTCATTACTGCCGGTATTTCAGCTTGCTGTTTGATACTGATGGCTCTAACTGCAGCCAATTAAATAGCCAATTAGTGGATTCATTAATAACATGCTCTCTTTTTCTGCACTTAGATTATCCATGTCAACACCTCTGCAAATCAATGACGAACAGAAACATTGTAAACCCCCCAGATGATAGTCAAATAACTTTCATTTTGTTGTTTCATTGTCAGCGGAACCTTGTTTCTTTTTCTTCCAAGGACGCCTGGATTTATTCTGATGAGGTTAAGTAGTTAAAGAAACTGCTTGCTAATGCTGTAAATCCTCTTAAACAAAAAACTGCCACTCTGGAAATATTAATACTATAGTTCAGCTAATCAACATCACAGGAAAGGTAAGGGAAAAAAGATTATTGTGATTATATATGACTCTTAAAGATTAAAACCACAGGGAAAGTGGATGGAGGGTAATGCACAAGGTCAGAATTTAGAAACAAGGTATGGAGAGGCTACTGTAAATCAACGTGCACACGTAGTGATGCATAAAAGCACAAGTGTCGACTTGAGCTCTTCTAATCTACCCCCTCCTGTGTAGTTAAAATTCCTGTTGTCATGGCAGCGGTTTGATGTAGTGGTCTTCTCCTGAATGTGATGGCTGCCACCGTGTAGAATGCTAAGATCCAGAGCGCCACAAATTAACAGCTGAAAAGAGGGAGTGACATAGTGTAGCCATGACAGTGATGGAGCCCAAGTGTAGTACTGCGTAGCCGATACCCGATCGATATGTCGCACAATCCTGTCCAACTTGGCGTCGAAAGGGCTGGCCCACTCCTGTTGGATCTCCTTCAGACCTGACTGCCTTTGCTCGTCCTCCAGCGCTGAATGCTAATTCGTCCCCTTTTGCCCGAAGCCGATGTGCGCTCTCTAACAGTCATTAAAAAGCTGCTTAAGACATCACAAGATATTCTTTTCATTGACATTGATTTTGTGGCTTTTGTCCTTTTTGGGGACTAAATCAGTATAATTACTAAATTTATCTGAGATTTTGTATGAGACTGATGACAAACAAGAGTAGTTCTGTCAATGAATTAAGAAGAGAGGCTGTCTCATGTATGCCATTTAGGAAAACACTGATAATTCAATCATGGTACCCATCCTATCAGAGACTATACTGAATTTCTGAAAGGTGAAGACTGCATTAGTTCTGGTCACAGAACTGGGTGGTCATCGGGGGGAAAGAGGATTGATGGATAGACCTTCAGGGGGCAGCTTCACAGAACTGCTGAGCTAGTACAGCAGCATGATTAATGTAAAGCCCTGTCTATATCTGGAAGCCTACAGTATGTAACGATTTGAGTTCTTTTGTAGGGGGAATACTAAAGGGACACAGTGTATGTAGCGTATTTATGGCTCACAGTGCTAGATTTAAATCTGGTAAATGTTGTAAAACATGATCGTAATCATAGATCCAGAGATTACATTATGAAATACAATTTGCAGTGAAAACACTCTTCAACTGTTTTTGACCTATAAGGACTGTGGCACATTATTACCAGCTCATTTGTATTTTTCCTCTCTTCTTCAACTTTCTCTTGGGAAAATTCTTAAATATTTAACATTGTAGCATGTTTTAAAGATTCAAAGGGTGCAAATTTTAAGAAGAAACTTTGAGGCTTTTGGTCAAAGATACAAAAAGCTGATACAGTCAAGTCTCAGATACATATAATTATATTACTGTAGACACTGATATTCTTATTCTCTGTGTTGTAGAACACAGTTGAAACTGTTTACTGCATCAACTTATAGCGCTACAAGCAGGAAGAATCCAAGACAATGTTGTTTTGCACACAGAACCATCCATGCAGGATCAAATATCATGCTTTTTTTAAACAAATGACATAAAAAATTCTCCTTAATGCTTGATTGCCTCTCCAAGGATGGACCATGCAGCCTATGAAAAAAGCTAAGCAACATGTGCTTACTTTGCTGGGTTTTGTTCCAGAAGCTCTAAGATAAACTCGATGAGCTGTTGATGAGAGTTTCCCTCAGAGAGAACAGTTTAAACAGACATCACTGTGTTTCTCTCATGGTCTGACATAGCTGTGTTTTATAAAGCTAACATCCCAACATGGCTCTGATGTCTGTATTTGAATCCTCATGGACTGATCTCATCTAATGTTAGTGTTACTCTGAGGCAATTCTTCACTTATGGAGAAACTCACCCACACAGTGATGAACACACATTCAGAATCCAGTCAGGAAAAAGCTGAAATACAGAAGTTTTTCCAAAACTGATTTCAACACTGCCTCTCAGTTTCCTTAACTCACTGATGTCTGACTTGGGCCATTTGTCACAAGGTGCAGCATTCAGGGTTGTGGGGTTCCTGATCCCATAAAACTGAGTTATAGCACCCAAATTACTTTGGATTACTGCAGTGAGGGCGAGTGTACAGTCAACAACACCTCAGAGAAATTCTGAGAGTGGTATTAAGGGGGTATGGGTAGGTATGAAAACTATATCCCAGAAGTGGATGATATTATTGAAAATATTGTAGAGGAACCGTTATTGAGGGGATTGGTTCCCAGAAACAAGATGGAGACATAAATCGGTCAGGGGCAACACCAATGGTGTTTAATGCCCCGGTTCCGTCGCAGACTATGTGTGAAAACCGTGGTGAAGGTTTATCAGGGTGATGTTCATGGCTCCAGCTGAGAATCAAAGGATGGGGAAACTGTACTTCCTGTCAGGGAAATAAGTTGCAATTACAGTATCACATCACATGGACACAGACCTAAGGTTAAGTGTTTTGACCCACGCTGCAGAAAACAGTGACATACACATGTGGAAGTTTGTTTTTGTGGTCTCATAAAAAGGCAGAAAAGAACTTTTTGCCCTTGTCATTTGTACCAGTGCAGACCACTCTGCCTTGGTGAATCACATGCATTGTGAACGCGTCAGAGAGATTACCTAAACGACACTCAAGTGGCCTTAAATGAGGCAATCTCCAGCCCTGCCTATCCATTACTGTTAGCATCATGATTAGCTTGCAGCCATTTACTCAGCAAATCCATCCATCCTCTCTCTCGGCCCTTTTTGCTCACTTTACTCCTGCACTTCTGTGGAGCTCCTCTTCCATTTTGTCAATGTCTGCATTTTCTAAGACCAGCTCTTATCGGCTCAACTTTTTTTCCCCCCCTCTTATCTATGGCCCTGTGGGGCAAGAGATGTCCTGTGTGGCCAAGATGAGGTATAGTGAGAAGAGTACTTCTACCTCAGCCAGCCTCCCTTACAGATATACCAGCTTAATTTCCCATCTGCCAACTCTCTCTATCTGTCTGTGGGACAGTTTTGGTCTACACTGGTGTTACAGGCTCTTTTCTTTTTTAACTGCCTTGTGTCAGGTAACTTTAGCTTGAAGACAGTGTTAATTAGCTGCTGTGTGAGAATAATTCTAAGCAGCAGGGTCTTATATAGCCAATAACTACATACACTGTAAAGAAGAACACTCCAAAAACAAGTAAAAGCAACTTAAGACTAGACATATTTTGCTTGTAATACTGTAAGTAAAAACTTCTGCCCATGGAACAAGTAAAAATTCTCTTGGTAAGATTTCTAGAAATAAGACAATACATCTAAGCCTCACACAATGTTGAAA
>JAPMNP010662539.1:0-10126 GCA_029874935.1 Atherina boyeri | reverse complement strand
TCTAATTTTGGTTTGGGTTTTTTTTTCACAAGAAACATACCTTTTGGAATTATGGCAAAAAAAAAAAAGGTTAAACCTTGGTTGTATCAGACCATAAACACAGTTTCCCCACATATGCTACTTTCAGAAGATTTTAGGTGTTTTTTTCTTCTTTTTGCAAGATGTAGCCCGACTTGGATGTTTTTTTTGTCAGAAAAAATTTCTGTATTGTAACCCTATCCTATATTCCAGACACATTGAGAATATATGGGATTACCGTCACATGTAGTACACAATCCTTACTTGGCAGAAATTCCTGTAGGTCCTTCAGTGTTGCTGTAGTTGTCAACAGCCTCCCTGACCAGTTTTCATGTTGTCTCTTCAACAGTTTGGGGGTGATGTCCAGTTGTTTGCAATTTCACTGTTGTCCCATATTTTCTCCATTTTTTTGACACCTGTCTACAGGGGCGGTGCTAGGGAATCTGAAATGTGATTCAACACCCCAGGTGCAGCCTCAGGTAATTGGCAGGTCACTGAAGGACGTTTGAAACTCTTTCCAGACCTGCATTTATCACCAGTATCATTATCATTATTGAAATTATCATTTGAAGGACATTCTAAAGAAGTTTCCTAATTATTCACCCATTGAAAATATTGACATTTGACTCCCACATTTCTAGAAGAGACTTTGTCCAGGGCCCAAGTTCAACTACATACTAAGGCTATTAACCTGATGTTAATATGAAGGTACGTTGTGCTTATTTAGTTATATGGAACCATCTATGTTAGCACTAGGTTAGTTTTAAGATAATGTGGGGAAACCATGTCATATTTATTTTTAAGTGTGTTTAGAGACTACACATCAACTCAATTTTCACATTGTAGCTAAGAATAAAGTAAAAAGATTGCCCAAAGAGTAACTTGTTATTCAAGTTACTTAGCAGTAACTGAACTAGATCAGTGGTGGGGACACTTGGCCCTCTTCCTGCAAGGTTTCCATGTTTCCCTGCCCAACACACCTGATTCGAACGAATGACTCGCTGTGCAGAACTTCGTCTGTTGGATCAATTTGATTTGAGTCAGGTGTGTTAGAGCAGGTTTACATGGAAAACTTAAAGGGATATTGTGTAAGAATTACTGCCATCTAATGTTGAATTTTGTGTATCGAATAAAAACGAATAAGACACTCCTGCACGTCACCATTTCCGACACATATTGCAACAACGGTAGCCGCTGTGTATCAAAAAGCCTCGACAACACTGATTAAATCATCTCATCGGTTACTGCAGGGAATCGATTACTATTATCTAGATTATTGGCCCAGTATGCTCAAAACAACAAAACAAACAAACAGTTCCCTATGGTGTTGTTGACTCTATCAAACAGAGATACAATTGTAGCTTCAAAAAGCCCTCTCCATGCTGTGTATTTGTTCGGTTCAGCCACTTGTAGTTTCAAGATGGCCGACTGTCATGGTGCTTCCCTAACGGCTGACCCGCCCTATGCATAAACAAGTCTAAATTTCTTCTCTTAGGAGAATGTGTCAGATTATTAGCATACGTCATAATACACCAATGATGACACATTTATGAATGCAGATATCGATATTTACCAATAAATAATTGAAAATGTTACACAATGTCCCTTTAAAAGACTGCGGCCCTCCAGGACCACGGTTCCCCATCATTGAACTAGATTTAAATGGTTCAGTTTGATTTAAACAGGAGACTAGCAAGGCTGCTACTTGATTTAAAAGTAAGCTACAGCATAAAAAGAGGAGAAATATAGCCTGTAACCAGTCTGATTTTGTAAAAATATTTCCTCCTGATGATCCCGATTATTAATTTCAAGATGTTTAGCTCTCATTTTTCCTCTTTGTTACCACAGTTATCACAGCAGCATATGTGTTTGTTTGAGAGAGTAACGTAGTGATTGCCTTTTTTGGTATATTGCCCCTGATAACCTCCCATGTATAAATGTCTAGCTCTGCCACTGACTGTCAACGCCTGGGATCCTCAATCCAAGTCCTTGAGGGGTGGTGTCCTGCAGGTTTTAAATGTTTCCCTGCTGAAACACACCATACACAAATCAATAGTAATTTGCAGTCTTTTGCAGAGCTTGATGTCAACTTCTACCCAAGTCTGCTAATTACCCATCTGAGTCAGGCATGTTGCAGCAGGGAAACTTCATAAACCTGCAGGACACCGGCCACTGAGGATTTCTGGTCTGTGTTCCATGGTATATCCAATGCTGTTAAAAGCTTTTTTGCACCCCGTTTTCAAAAGTGAGATCTTTTTATGTTATGTAAACTCTTTGCATGCCATGGATTTTAACATTGCAGGCAACTGAGTACATGTCAGGGAATGTGGGGTTATTCAGTTTGATGGCAGTTGCTACTTTAACACAATTTAATTTTACAAGATATGTGTCATTAAAAGGTGGGAAAGGTTTTTGAAAATATATCTATTGTGGTACTATTTTCTAACATCACAAAACATATTGATGTGCTAATTCTTATGTATATTGTAGCAATTAGTTCACACTGTACAGTAGNTGACTTTACTGCAAAAAATCTTAGTAAGATTTGAGACATTGGTCTATTAATAACTTGATAGAAACATTTAAATATTTTCAGCTTGGTAAAGGCTCATTTGAAATCAACGTACCCAGCTTTTAAGAGGCCTAGTTCCCATCAACATTAAATTTAGATTATAACCTTCTCTACGTCTTTCTAAACTGTACAAAGCCGTTTTCATACTGAGTTCTATTCCTTGATAAGAGTGGTAGAAGACCCATTCCTATCATACAGCCAGAGTCTGACTTCATTTTTAGAAAGAAAAGAAGTTGGCACTTCAACTTACGTTCAAATTCAAAATATTTTATTTTCACAGTAAATAAAAAAGTCAGTATTGGAAAATGCTCTAATGCATCAAAATATAATACAAAAAACACCAGTCTAAATAAAAATGTCCCCGCGAGTATGGCCGACAGCACAGCCATCTTCACTTTGAATACAGGATCCCAAAAGCAAATGTATGAAAGATTATCAAAGTGTGCTGATTTGTTTAGATACAATTATATTTCACTTTTATTATATCTCAATTATCCCCTCTTCCATTTACTTCAAATAAAGCCAGTATGTCAGATGAATCCTGTTTCACCACAATCTCCAGCCAGCTGTGGCACTCTCAGATCAGTCAACATTCTGGAGATCTCATTGCTCTGGCATGTCCCAATCCACTGCTCCGTGCAACATTACTCTATAAAGTAAATCACATTTCTTTCTCAGATTGTTGATGAATTTCATGATTCTCACCAGATGTATGACGTTTTGAATGTGAGGCAGTTTTTGTTTTGTCTCTTTAACTCTGTTATCTTAGCTTGGCTTTAAAGGAGCAGGTGGCAGATTTGCAGAGGCCTGCTCCAGAAAGGCCAGTGGTCCAGGAGGGGGCAGGTCTGTGGGTTTACGATGTTGGCCGCTCACATCCTCAAGCACCTGTTGCCAGTGATGCAGCTTGGTCAAATGCTTCTGAACCAGCAATTCTTTCCTCTGAAGCTCATTACGCAATTCTGACACATCCTAAAGTGAGAAAAAAAACATGTACTTGAGAGAAGGGAAGGCACATTTACCAATAGAGGAATACATAAATCAAATATCAAATACAAGTCACTATAATGGATTACCTCTTTTACCACCTGCTCTGGTTTCTGTACAGACAGCTGAAGCCTCTTCTGTAAAAAGAAGCACTCTGTCTGCCGAGCCACATCCAGAAACTTTTGTATGCACTGGTCCACACCTACAGATAGCAGATACATATGCTTTAACATAAAGATTACAGTGGATTACAGTGAGATATAAACTTATTTTAAAAAAGCAGGACAACACTGACCAGTCCGAATCTCCTCCTGGTCTGTCCCGTTAACATAATCTTGGCTTACCAGGGATGCAAAACAGGCCTATGGGATAAACAGAACACATTCAATAGAAGGGCCCTCTTTCTTTTTTGCTTTCTTTATTATAAAAAAAGAGAAAAAAAAGTAATTAGCTGATCCTGGGCTTGAGTTCATGTGGTTTATTTTGCTCTGTTGGTCAGAAATTAATGAGAAAGGATGAAGACCAGGCAAATGTTTGTCTTTTGCAACAATAATCTGATTTTCTGCATATGAAAAAAAAAAGAAGTTATCTAGCCCGAGTCACAAACGGCCAAATGATTTGCCCATGACTACAAATGCCACTTTGTCTGTCAAGTAATTAAATGATTTGTAGGGTAGTGAAGATATGTTCCCTGGATTTACTTTTTTTTTTTTTTTTTAAAAAGACACAAACCCTGAGCTATAAAAGTAACATAAAACCCTCATGTGCTGATAAAATAGAACGAAGATACTCAGATATGTAATAAACTGTTACAGTATACTTTGTCTATCATGCAAAGGTATGCAAGGGTTAACTTCCAATGGAGTATGAATGATACTGGCAACAGATGGTGGGCGATGAGGCCTGTTTTTGCAATCAATTCATACTGGAAATGGGGTTTTTCTTCTTTTTACTCTTAGTCCTCAGTCTGTGCCTCTCATACTCCTAGCTGTTCAGCTGAAATTTAATTGGTGACAAGTCATCAGAGTCTTTCACGTAATACCAGTACAGGAAGTGGGAGAATACAGCTGAGTATCAAAATGAGTAAATTAAACCAAATTAGATGTCTACTTTTTTCAGCTTTGTTATTTGTTGCGATGATAGCTATAACATCTACCATTGGTTAGGTTTTCAGTTTACGGTTGAAAGAAAACTGCGAGTTTGTGTGTGATGTGTCTTTAAAAAAAAGAAAAAAAAAGAATCTCACTTCACATAAAAAAGAGAATGCAGTCTACAGGTTACTAAATGAAAGCTCATGAGGGGGAGGTGGAAATGGGGCTAGGCTGCGTTTACTAAAGTGATTCCAGCATCTGAATTTTGCAGAACTGTTCTCACAGTGAAACCGCCATGAAAACAAACGGGTGTTTCACAGTCACCAGACAAAACCGTGATGGCTAAGCACAACATACAATTATATTTAGTTACGAGCGAGCCACGCCAGCTCATAAATCATATCACTTCCTTCGCTAAGGATGCTAACAACAATTAGCACGCGCAGCTAACGGGGCACATCAGGCTCCTACCTCAAACGAAGCCTCCAGTTCATCAACAAGCGTGTTATTTCCTTGGGGGCGGGCTGCACTACTGGGGAAGCCCGGCTGACCTGGTCCACCAGGTCCGCCGACAGGATGTGCACCTTGCGGCTGCTGGCCGGAAAACATCCCGCTCATGGATGAAGCCATCTTGCTCTGAGTGTTGGCGACTAGTCCAAATTTGCACATGCGCACTAAACAGTGTGGATTTTAAAGCGAATATGCACAACTGTGCTCACTGACTAAACATCCCAAGCAGTCAGGGGCCCAGCTGTTTAACTTAAATTAAAATATATATTTGGAGCCAAAACTTCTAGGCCTAAATATACTATGTATATTTGAAAGGCCAATCAGCAAACCAAAGCAAAACACAAAGTTGATAGAAAAATGGAAAAAAGACCTCATAATGAATACAAATAAGCATGAAGACGGATGAGGAAATAGCCTAAAACAGACAGAAAAACCCCAACAAAGAGATTCCAAATGGAAAATGGTGAAAAACAAGCAAAACACTACCAAAAAAGTTCAAAAAGCAGATTCAAAACAATACAAATTGAGCATCAAAACAACTGTAATGGCAGAGATCTTGACAACAAAATATTTGTTCAGGGCCACCTACTTGTATCTAAAGACAAATATATAAGTAAAACCACTTTTAATAACTACAAATTCTCAGTATCATCATCCCCTTGCATGTTGTTGTCAGTTAAGAAAATGTCAAAGTACTTGATGAGTAAGCAGAAAATGGGGATCTTTAAACTATGCAGCACCTTTGAGATCAAAGAAAGCTGTGTCTGTGATTTAGCTATTGTTCAGTTACTCTAGTAAATTTTAAACAGGCTGCATTCATACAGGATTCTTCTTACAGCATTTTATATTCATCCATGAACTTATATAACACTTCTTATTCTGTACAGATTTAAGGCCATGTATTGTAGTTTTTCTGACCCTCTCATACAGACACCAATCATCAAAAAGTGATGGATGTGCAGGGTTCAGTTTTCCACTTGTTAAAGTGTCCTCAGTGGTTCAGCACACCAGGTATCAAACCACTCTTCCTCCAAAGCTAATTTCAAAGATCCCGTCACAATCATATCAAGCCAAAAAAAATGGAAGCTGAATAGATCCCTTTAATGCATTTGAGTTCCACATACTTCTGACCATGAAGTATACATCCATCTCCAGATATCAGAGACACAGTATCAAACACTCATGCTTATAAACTTAATTAGATATCTTTATTTAACAATTTGTTTAATTTTACAGCATACAAATGACTATGTATTTGAAATAGTTTAGGAAAAAAGGGGACCAGCTAGGAAAAAAACCTGAAAATTTGCATTAAATAATGTCTTAAAAATTCATCAGTTCTTCCATGCAACTATGAATTTGCATGGGCTTTGACCCTAGTCCATGTGGGAAGACTGATGTTGAGTCTTGCAAGTAGACTAATAATAATAATAATCTTCATCATCATAATTTCAAAAAAAGTCTTCCATATGATCAGGTCTGTTTTCATCTTTCAGCCACTGTGGGACAGCCCGGCAGCAAACTCCACCAGCGTACGCGTTGGTCTTCCAGACATTCCTTTTCTCAGGTAGGGAATTTCATCTTTGTTACTCATCACGCCAGCAATGTCCAGATGAGCCCAGTGAGGAGCTGAGACAAACTCTCTCAGGAATGCAGCTGCTGTGCATGCACCTCCAGAACTTGAAATAAAAATCAACAGACACACTAGTAAAACACCAGGAAGCAGGACCACTAAGGGACACTTCTGCTACTCTGATGCTTCAGGCAGGAACTGAAAGAGCAGTAGTGAGATACATACCGGCTGTACTTGCCAATGTTGTTGAGGTCCGCCAGCTGGCAGTCAGTCACCTGCCTGGTGTAGTGTTGGAACAGAGGCATCCGCCACACTCTGTCACCTGTCACAACACTAGCCTACACAGACACATGCCATTTGTCAACAGAGGACCTAACAGACCGACACATTGCATTTGTGTTCATTCATTGTGTATGTATAATACCTTGTGTAGCTGCTGCCAGAGCCAATCAGAATTTGTAAATACTCCTGTTGCTGCTGAGCCAAGAGCCACATCCATTGCACCTTTGAGAGAAGAAGACATACTTTGATCACCGATCACCACATCATAACTTTTAATAAATCATATTTAATCAGGTAATTATATTTCAAATATAAAAAACGGCATATATGTTCACAGCTCTACTAGCTTGTCCTCAAAACTGAGAAAAACTTGACATCACAGCATCAAAATCCCACCTGTTAGTGTAGCAACATTGACAATAGCTCTAGGGTTGAAAGTGTGTCCATAACAGAGTGCATCAGCAAGGATCAGTCTGCCCTCTGCATCTGTGTTATCAACCTGAACATGATGATAAAAACCAGTTTATCAGTACACACAAGTACTAGTGCACACTCCGGCAACTGTTTAAACCTGTCACTTGTCCTTCTGGCTCCACCTACCTGGATTGTTTTTCCATTCTTGGCTAGGACAACATCACCTGGTTTAGTTGCTTTCCCACTGGGCATGTTCTCACACAGCGGAGCCAGACCTGATTAGAGTCGGAGCAGAGAACCCTTTTTAGATATAAAGGGTAGTTGCATTTTCACTGCAGAAACTTTTATCATCAAGGACCTTTGGAGGTACTCAGATTTCTAGGACTCTCCCAAAAGTCCACATTTTGAAAACTTGTTGAAGTTCTAAAAACTTTGGAGCTGGGGCATATAGTATTAATTGTTTATGATTTATTGGCTACTTGCAGCTCATCCTTTTCCTTATATGGCACAATCATTGAGTGAGTTACTATAAGCTACTGAACTGTATAGTCCCATGCATAAACGATAAGTATGAAGAATAGGGATGCAAATGATACCATGTTTTTTTCAGATGCAATTACTTGCATTTGAGCACTTGTCAGTATAAAAGTATCAAAATAAGTACTAATAAATCCCATTAAAGTTCACTGGTAAGGATGTGGACCAGAATGTTAAATGTGACAACTGAGTGGTTAATTGTATAACATATCAAATGTATCATCTGGCAACCCTCCTCTAAATGTAGGGCTGGCAAAGTGTCAGAATCTTCATAAATAAGGAGGATAAAGTGTTTTTTGGTGAATTGTGTTCATCACTGTAACAAAGCACCTCCATGCCAAAAATCAGCTTCTTGCTCTGAGATAATGTGAATATCTGATTTTCAAAATAACCTTATCACTTTCTTTCTGGACACATGACGATGAAAACTTAAAACATAGGGCTTGAAAAATATCAGATTCTATCATAAAAAAGGGGAATGAAGGGTTTTTTAGTATATTTTGTTCACTGCTGTGACGAGGCACCTACGTGCCCAAAATCAGCTTCTTTCACAGAAATAATGCCAAATTCAGATTTTTCATATGGCATGAGTAATACCTTTCTTGTTAATGCTGGAAAAAATTGACGGGTTAATTCCATGAAAAAATCTCTTTGCGTTTTAATTTTGACAGCTCTAGTTTTTAACGCTGGTTCTGTAGTATCGGTATACTTTAATGAATACAGAGTACGAATACACGCACATAGTATTGGACCGTTTAGTGTATTCGATAACCGATACTGGTATTGGTATCAGTGCATCCCTAATGAAGAACATATGACAGTAGACCAACTTGCCTCTTCATCATAGATCTTTGAACTGTTGTGAGAACACAGCCAGCCTGCAATCCTGTTAGCTCCTTGAAAAAAAGAGTACCTTGATGGAAATTTGGCTCACCAATAATATTGACAGGCAGTTTCAGAGCTGCTGCAGTGACGATGGACGCACACACAGTGGCGGCTCCCCCCATATCAGCTCTCATCGCATCCATAGAGGGAGAAGGCTTCAAAGAAATACCACCACTACACACGCAAACAGGAAACAAGTGGAAACAAAGACAACACACAGCTTTGTGTAAATGAGGCAATACAGTTTCAAACAGCTACACACTGGGCTGGTCTGTGTATTATTATGGTTTACCTGTCAAACGTGATGCCTTTTCCCACTAGGAGCAGTGGTGGCTGTTTACTATCAGGTGAACCATTGTAATGTAGCTCCAAAAATACGGGAGGCTCCTCTGAACCTTTTGACACACTGAGGAAAGCTCCCATCTGCTGCTCCTGGATCCAAGCCTGGGATCTGGAAATTTAAAAAATAAATATATAAAAAAAGTAATAATACAACACAATATTCTCATGCGACAGCAATTATTTCCCCATGCAGAGTGAAGTGATTACCTGTTACCATGAGTCTGTAGTAGAATTATCCAAATATTATTAATAATTAATATTTACAATTTACATGCTTACAGGGAAACATATCAGAAGTTGTACATTATCATGTGTGATTCAGGACTATTCATGTTGCTGCTGACATGGCTCAGTTTTTTGGTTAATTTGTACTTATCAGATGTATTTTTAAAAAAAGCTGCGCTGTCTCTTTCTTCATCTGAATAGTGATAAAAACAATGACAGTAAATGAGTTTGATCAATGCTGACCAAAGAAACACAAACCTCTTATTTATTGCGACTCGTTCAGAGTGTGGAGCTAGTTTCTCTTCGATGGTATTTGCAAAAGCAGTAGGTGTAATGTAATTTGCAGGGGCTTCCATGAGCAGTCGGGCCAGGTTTTGGCCTTCTGCATACACGACACCTTTCGCCCAGCCTTCTGCATCAGCACTAGAAACACAACGACAGAAAATAATGGATTACTTCATGTCATATAACACCATTCACAAAAATGTAAAAGACCAGTGAAAATCAGTGAATAGCAGTTGATCAGTTTACCTTCCACGAAGCTGTGCTGTTACTTTTGTCTTCTTCGTGGACTTGAGTTGGTCATAGTGAAACAAGCCGAGAATTGCCCCTTCTGCTGCTGACTGGGCGTCACCACAGCCATCTACCTCCACATGTTTCACCTCCAGGTCCTGAAGTAACCGGCAGCCAGCT
>JAPMNP010662470.1:0-11613 GCA_029874935.1 Atherina boyeri | reverse complement strand
TAAAATGTAACTATGCATTAATGTTTCCTGACAATATTGTCTTTTTTCCCATATACCAGAGAGACAGTAAATATGATTATAAATTTTTAAATATATAAAATATGTTGTTTTTAAAGGGGTGCCCTGACTTTCGCACACAACTGTATAAGGCCCACAGTTGTAATCTTCCACCATACATCCAGAAAATGTTTGAGCCCAGAGAAAGTGCATATGGACTCAGAGGAAGTGTTTTGTTTAAAAGGCAAAAGGCTAGAACTAATAAAAAAAAAGGAGGAGTTTCCTTATGGAATGACCTGGATTATAATCTTAAAAGGTCAGAAAATCTCAGGGTATTTAAAAAGCACCTTAAATGCTACATTCTTAGAAATGATCAGGAATGATTTTTTATTTATTTTTTCTCTTCTTTGTTTTGTTTTGAGAGTAATTGATTGGATCATAAATATAAAGTTAAGCTTTCTGGACTTGTAACTGTATAGTGATATTGTTGGGTTTGCTGCATATTGTTGTCAAATTTATCAGTTGTTGGTGTTGATGTCTTACAGAACTTGCCTTATTTGTTTAGTTTTTCAGAGATGAAACTTTACCTGATTTGTGTACAGGGCTAGGCGTAATAAGTCTCAACTTCAGCCTAAGCATTTGGTCAAAAGATGCAAGATGGTTTTACTGGTGTCATATTATTTCTTGGAGCATACACAAATGTTTATTCATCTTTTTGACCAAATAAACATGTTACTACTAAATACTACAACTACTAATTATTTAATGTATTTATTTTTCTACAACCTTATGCGAAGGTAACACAGCTCATGAAGGGAAGCTGGCGGGAAAAAAAGGTACGATATATTGTAAGACAATGGAACCATATCACTACAGAATTTTCTATCAGGACTAATTTAGCGGTAGTACCGTTCACAGGAAGTGGACTGTCATTCTGGCTGTGTCCTTGTTAGCTAGCAAGCTAGTAGCTGCCATAATAGGCAAGCAAATGTGTACAATTTGGAAAGATGAATTAAACTGTGCCTGAAGAGTACATTTGGAAAATATTAACATTAACCTGCTGTTAACAGCACCATGTTGCGTGTTGGGAGTAAAACTGCCTGGTGAGTTTCATTTGCTGAAGGTAACGGTAACGAAGCTAATGCTAAGGAAAGCATATGTAGCGGGTTATGTCAGTTGAGGACAGTATTGCTAACAGTCTGTGTTGATATTGTTAGCTGGTGCCCCAATGGTAAAAAGGCGTGTTTAAAACATTCATGGCTAGGAGGATGTTTTGTCCAGACATTTTGCCACTGACGTTTTTTGTTAAGCTGCCGGTTGCCCCTTTTCTGCTGGTGTCAAGCTTGACTTCTCTTAGCCAGCTAACTGATCAGCTAGGTAGCGAGCCCTAACTACTGGCGATGTACTTTTATGCAATCTAATCGTGTTAGTCCAATATTTCTGGAAACCAGATTGGCTTGTTACATACCATTAACCATTTATAATACATTAACATGACATTTGATTAAATCCACTCTACGCATAGTTCAATATTTGGTTGTGTGTTATGGATATTTCTATTGTGAATATAAAGTCAAAGTATATGGCATATTCTCATTGCTTGTTTGTTCCTGCTACTTTGTACTAATGACAACTTAAAGTACAGAAAATGGCTTCTTCTTCGTTTCAGATTGACACACTGATACATGTTGTTAGTGATCTGTATCGTTGCAATTATTCGTTACTTTCTTCTTCCTACAGTAGGTTGGTTTTCTATATTAACAGTCAATGTTTTCGACCCACTGAAAAAGCCGCTGGACGGAGCATGATACACTTGTCACTTGGACATGGTGCAAAATCTAAATAAAATTGAAAAGCAAAGTACTCTTACTTAATGATAGAGCAACAACAATGTATTCTTTGTTGAAACGCAGGAGAGAAAAAAAAAGCTTTTGGGAAATGTACTTTTTTCTTGATTCATGTAGAGTTTCATGTGCTCAGCCATTTAGGATGTCATCTATTGTGATTTTCTTTTTTATAATATGTGTTTTTAATAACAAGTCTGGAGTGCTTGTAATCTTAAGTCTGAAAAAGTTATTCAGATTGTTTTGATGGAGAAATACAAATGTAATGTGTGGTTCGGCCTTGTTTTTCTGAAATGACTGTGTTACTCTAGAGTAGCTGAATGGCAGCAAATTGCTTTAATGCAGCCCTTTACTTTCCCTGGATTTTGCCTATTGAACTGTGTCGATAAGCTGTGACTTTAGAGTTTTAATTGTAGGTGTTTGCAAAGATGAGTGATATTTACTGCTATTGGTTTTCTGAAATATTTGTGATACAATGCACTAATTTCCACCACAGAATTGGGCTTGTTTTTGATGTGTGTGCTGCCAGAATGCCCGAAGGCCACTGGCATTCAGTATTTGTTTTCATCCTTGCATACTATGTAGAGTAATATTCCCCCAATCTTTGTATAATATAATGCACCTTTGATGGAACCTTTAAATTCATTATAGTTTTACATTGAGGATATTGATCTTATATTATTAAACTATTTGTCTATTTATAGCACAGAGAATAATAAACCGGTCTACATCCCCACTTCTGAAAGGCTCAATCTCTATTTGATGTAAGCTGACCTGTGGACAATTAAACCAAATATTTATGGGATATTTCATCAGGTGGATTTGCATCTTTTTTCCCCTGCCCCAACTTTTTAAGTACAGCTTACCCTTTCTGTTTTATCACTGCTCCAGTTATTCACATTGCATTTTTCTTTTATTTCAGCATGGCTTGTAGGAACCTGGTCTCAACCAACATGGGGGTGAGATTTCGCGTCCCGCTACAGAAGCTCCACCCTCTGTCCCGTGCCATCCACCACCGCTTCTCTGGAAACACTAACCCTCAGCGACCTCCTCATCGCACAGCAGCTCGATATTATACCTCTATGTCTCGGTTGCCCATGCGGCCTCCAAAGCCGCCTCCTGGGTCAGGTGGCCGTAACTACCAACAGAAGCGCAATTTCTGGGTCGCTCGCCTCGCAGCTCGGTTGCTAAAGCTAAGATACATTCTGCTGGGTTCAGCAGTAGGAGGAGGGTACACCGCAAAGAAGGTCAGTCTTCATTATTGTTACTATGTTATTATTAGTCCTAAAACAGAATTATCCTGTGTATTTTTTTCTCCATTATGGTTCTAATCCAGTGGTACATAGTGTTATGATGTTATCCTGGTGCTAACTGAAAACGCAGTGATTTCTAAAAGCTTATCAATTTATCCCCAGACCTATGATGAGTGGAAGGACATGCTGCCTGATTTTAGTGAATACAATTGGGTAATTCCTGATTTTGTCTGGGAACTGAGTGAACAAATTGATCTGGGTACGTTTTTCTTCTTTTCTCTTCATAAATTTGTCATGATGTATTTGAACATTCTCATACTCATGTTGGTGTCTTGTTGCATCATGAGATACAACTCCTGACTTTAAGTTTCCATTTCACCTACTATTTCTTTTATTCACAGATAAACTGGCGAAAGCTCTACCAGAGATAGAAGAAATTGCCAAACTACTTCCTGATCTTGACAAAATTGGAGAGAATTTCACTTTCCTTAAAAGTCTTCTCTCCTCTGGTGAGTAAATAAAAAAATCAGCAGTGCCTTTTTTAAAATAACTGGATAAGAAACAAAGCTGTAGATATCAGTGTATCCAGGCATTTTGATAAAATGAATAGTATCTAAATGTCACCAAAAGAAACTTGACTTCATCCTGCATGGCAACACCATGAGGGTACCAGTACTATAAGTTTTCTATTTGGCCTTTTCTTCCCCTCAATGACCTCAAGAGATTACATAGACTTTGTTTTAATAAACTGTGCAAAAGTAGCCTGCTTGATTTTTAAAAACTTGGCTCTGTTCTTCTACAGCCTCTCTGCCTGTAGTCGTGGTTATTATTTGCAAAACTTAGATATTTTCGTATGTGTACGGTCATTTGTATCATGGTGTCACAAATAATAGCTTATTCAGATGGGGCAAAATTAATGATACTTGAGCCTTTTTTTGGTAGACTCACTGTCAATAGAATATTTATTTATTTATTTTTTCATTATTTCATCACACCCATTTAAAAACACAAACTAACTTAAGAAATGCCTTGTGTTGCTTATAATAATTCATTTATCCACTGTTCAAGTCTCCTCCCCGAAGGCTTTTATGACATGAAATGTCTTGTCTAAAAAGCTTATGCTGGAATTGATTCCTTCAAGTCACTGAGGAACTGTTAATGCTTTTAAGGAATTATGCCAGATTAAGAAATTGATTAAATAGTTGACACAAGATGATTCCATCTACAAACCTTTTTGCATCCAATAAAACACTTTTAAGAGGATATTGCAATGACTGAATAAGATTTTATGGACTCATTTGGACCCAGTTTGGGGTTTATTTACTTTTAACAGTTTCTCATTCAGTGACTGTTTCACTTGAAGCTCTGACACAGCAGCAGCAGCTTTTCTATTAATTCTCATCAAGCTGTGTTCCTGCTTTGACCACCATCCCTCTGCCTCTGTCTTTTATGATTTTTATCTTGTGTTGTTCTTCCTTTTTCCCCATCCCTTCCCCTCCTGTCCTCCTCCACATTCTTCACAGGTGTGAGTTTGGGTAGTGAAGTCAAAGGAGCCTCTGGTCTGCATCTATTGTTAGGTGTGTAAATCCCGCATTTAGTAGCTCTGCCCATTCCCCCTCTTTTCTTTCTTTTGCTGTTTGGCCACTTTGTGATCATGACATTGGCAGGGTTGCCATGATTTGTCTCTGAAAGTGGTAGTGGTCTGTCAACATCGGCCACCAGTTTGTGCCACAGGGGCTTTGTTTATGGTTAATACAGATTCGAAGATGTCATTATCAAGCACTATTAAGTATTGAGAAGAATGTGTTTATTTAGTGATCATTAGCTTTTACCAATCCTGTTTCTGACATCTGTTTGTTTTAATAATTAAATGCAACTAAAGTAAAAATTCTTAGAACTTTGTCTTATGGGTCCCTAATTCATTTTGAAACACATATGCTTTAAAAAGAAATTTATAAAAGGTTTTATGGGAATTTTTTAAATGCAGATCCATTGTTTGTATGTAGTATGCCCCCACCCATCTTCTTTTCCTACTTTCTTTAACCTGACTGTCCTTGACTGTTCTGTTTCCTACCTGTGTGGTTTTTGCCTCCTTTGACTTCCTCCCTTTCTCTCACCTGGCCTGTATGGATTTCTGCTTTCTCTAATTACACTCTTATTGCTAGCCTTTCAGGAAATTTCTCTTGTTCTTTAGTCATTGACACTCAAATGTTTGGAAAATGTACACAAAATACATTTGGGTAATGATTTGTATTCTATTTATTTATTCATTTATTTTTATATAAAATTTTAGATACTTCTTTTTATAATGGCTTGTTCAGGCCAGATGAGATCATGCCTCTGCTCTGAGTCATAACAACAGCAAGGGAGTGCCCCTGGTTCCTTCTCTTCACCTCTAATTTTATGTATACCTTTTCATGACTTTAGGAAACTACCCTTGTTATATTGTAGTATGCTTTTTTTCACTGTCCTTCTGTAAATGTTAAGTTTGAAACCTACCTCATTTGTATGGCTGCGCAGACTCATTAATTCACAATAACGGCATGTTGACTGATTTATTTATGGTTTAAGTTTGTCATTTTTTTACGGTGTTATAAATCTTAAAGCACTTTCCGTTTAAAACTGTGTGTGTCATTTCAGGATAATTTTGTTTTTATTTATACATCTGCAGTAACTGTACTTCTAACCATGTTGCAACTAAAAATATGATTATTTCAATTTTATTAAACTTCAGGGGCCGTATTCTCAAAGCCTCTTATCTTACTGCTAGGTGTTACTCATAACTCAAGCTAAAAGTTCTTATGTAGGAGTTTTCCTCTAAAACTCAGTGCGTTTGTGAATGAGTGCTCCTTTTATGTAGGATAAAGCTCTAAGTAAGCAAAGAGTGACTTCTTGTTGTCATGGAATGCATCCCATGCACAAGCTAAAAGAAGGACAGCAGAGTGATTGGTTGTTGAATGACACGCATCCCACTTACATGAAACCAGGATTTGGAAAATGTCAATGTCGATAAAAGCGTAATTGTGAACAGCGCAAATAGAAGAAATAATGTATGATGACATCTTTGTGTCGGCCACGAGGCTGACGTTTCATACAATTTATAGGGAGAAGTTTTAAAAAACGTGAAATGCAACATATTAAGAGAGTGATTGCAAGCAGGCTGTAAACTATTAGGCTGTCTAATGAGCATATCAGCAACATCTTAAATAGAGGTCTACCCTACCGTGAAAGGCACCTTGTAGACTGAAGAATGAGTGGCGAGAAGCACACGAGAAATCCCTACCGGTTGCAGGATCAGTTAATACAGTAACCCCCCCCTGAAATTGGGAAATAGATCAATTGTCAGATAATGTGTGGTCTACAGAGCGCCTTAAAAGTTTGATGGATTAATAGTAATAACTTGAATTAATTACTAATAGATGGTTCTGATACTGTATACCCAAGTCGTCAGCTTTGCAAAGTTACATTTTCCCTGTGGCTAAATATTTCAAGGTATAGTGTAGGATTTTCCGGAATATAAGACAGTCGCTCGGATACAAATTACAAAATAAATAAACAAATCTTCCCTGGAAAGTTACAATATAGAAGTGGATAACTTCTTCCAGCAGTAATCTGAAATGCATTTCTCCCAATAGCATGTCGAACTTTAGCCTACCTATCCAGTAGACCTGTCTGATGCATCAGTGGGGAGCCCAACCTGTGCTTTCAGCGCATGCCATTGTGGGAAAGAATATCCTAAATTTAAAAAAAAACGTTAGACTCGTTTCTCTCTTCTGCAGCCTTTCTTTTCTTCTCATACATTAAGAAGACACTCTTTCTTTTGCGACTCAGCCATTTTCAAAGGACCTGTTGAAAAATGAGAGATGGAATGGATGAAGGCGTAGCGCATTACACAAACACCTGAAAATGCGCATAAAACGAAAACTATCTGAACACGTACGACGGCCTTACGTAAAGATATCACCATAATGATTGTCAATCTCCTAGACCAGTAGTCTAGATGATGATCCAAACATTTGAATTTAATCACACAGGTGTTATTTTTTCTTGTAATAGGCATGCTGTCCTTAATAACCTTCTAACATATGCATTATCTCCTATGATTTGTTTTATATTGAACCCATTTTGTGATGTCTTTTCTTTAATAACCTTTTATTTCTTGGTTGTCATTGTTCCACTGATAGAAACTTCAAGTGATCCTGCATTAAAAGCTACAGATTCTTCAACTGCAGCCACTCATGATGCCAGTGACAAGCAGTACAAAAAGGCAAGTTTAATGGGATCTGTTGACTTATCTCAGCTTCTTTGCTCTCTATGCCACTATAACACAGTTTCATTTAGCTTTTGGTGGCAGTTTAGCTACTTTTCACTCTAGGAGCTGTAGTTGGTTGAAACACCCTCAAAGGAACTTACATATCACTTTGCATTGTTTAAAAGGGTAATGATAATGCCTTTGAATTTCCCAAAGCTCTGAGCTTCAAGTTTTATCTTCATATGAATATCTTGGGGGTGTTTTGATTTAGCCAGTTCTATATGTATAATGTTTCACACGGGCTAATAGCTAGTGATTTTACTGAAGCATATTAACTAAGGCAAGTTTTTTTTTTCTTCCTTTTTAAATTGTACGACTTAAACAAAATATTTTAAAAGGGTGCACAATTTCAAATTTGACTGTAAATTTTACAGTGGATCAGCCAGCTTCTCAGAATATTGTATGCAACTATACAAATTGTGCATTGCTCAATCTGACAGTGTTTACTCACTGATAAGCTCCTTCAACAGTGCCTTACTACTTATCATACTTCTTAATGGTTTTCCCACCAAAAGCCTGATTTGTGGACATTGTTACTTATTTAGCCTCATTATGTTATCCTTTTGATAGAACACTCAATATGCACATTTGTTTAATTTTCCTTGTCCCTTTTGCTGCTACGCTTTTTTCATTCTGAACCATTTCAGTGTCTTTGTGTTCCAGATTCTATGTCTTTTTAAATGTTTTATCACTGTACAAATTTTAAACAAAGAAAAATTATAAGGTCTCATAATGAACATTGAGAAAAGATGCATTTGAATAAAAAGCTTCCCTTTCCCGTACCCTGCTTTTAGCCTGCAACCATGGTCTTCAACATGAACCCAAGTTGATATTTCTCATCAGTTAAGAGCTTGAATAAAGGCAACTGGACTTCTTCTCTTGATTCTTGAAGACATTTCACTTCTCATGTGAAAGTTTTATTCAGAACTGATGGACCAAGAAAGTAACCTTTATTCAAGTTACCATGACCTCTATGACTGACTGAGGATACACACTAATTTATTTATCAGTTCACTGTTAACTGTGATAATTTTTACATTTCGGCAAGTTGAAGGCTAAAAAGAGCACAGAATAAGACGCATATTTCATGTTGGGGACCTCTGAACTAAGGCACATTTCACCTGCTATATGCTTCTGCCTTATAGATCAATATTCCAATGCTTGCTTTGCTTCTTTAATCTTCATCCTCAGCATCATCAGGCCAGTTGTTAAGAGCCATCCAATCTTGTGTTGTACCACGTTAAAATATTGTGCTTAGAATTTTGAACTTCTCCTGCAGCTACAGTAAACTGTGAACCTCTGTAGTGGTCTGTATGACATTTGTCATGGAGTCATGGTGAACACGCTGTCATTGTCATGTTTCATGATGGTGAGGGAAGGCAAGTTGCCCTTTGCTAAGAGGCTCTGGTTGTGGTATTAGTTGCCTCTTCTGCCTTCAGTCTGACAAAGTTTGTGTTTTTGAGATACTGACTTTGTTGGGGTGCACTGATGATGATGGCAAGATTATTACCAAAGAAAGAAATCTTGCTTGTTTGATACATAAATCTCGACAGAAGAATTATGTTTTGTTTTTGTTTTTTTTTCTACCTTAACAACACCAGTAGCAGTGCCCAGGCCAGCTCTCCTGTGTTGGGATGCAGCATTGGCCTTCATGGCTAGCTAGCCCAGTGGCCCGTTATTGTTTTTGCTGCTCCTCCTTCCTCTTTCTCACTATGACGTACCCCAGCAGGGTCTGCTCGGCGAGCTCATTCTTATTCAGCAGCAGATCCAGCGGCATGAGGAGGAGGTCCGACGGGCCGCTGCAGCCAATAGTGCGCATCCCCCACCACCAGAGCCTGCTCCCAGTCCACCTCCGAACCCCAGCCCCCCTCAACAGAAGCGCAAGGTGAAGGTCCCACCCCACTTAGATCCGCCCCATCCCTCCAGCGGCTCCTAAAACACTGCAGCTAAAATATATAAGAACAGTTTGATATCTTCACCATCACTGCAGCAACAGGAGATGCTAACCATCTGAAGTGACATGATTTTTAGCCAATGTAAAGATTTGCTTTATATGTATTTGGTTTTTAAAATTTATAGCTCATCATTTTGAATATTTAAACAAAATTCTTATCTAATAAATATAGGACATTCACATTTGAATGAACATGCTTTGTTTACTATTATTGGTAAACAAATGGATGTATTGTATATTTGCTCATTATGCACGGTTAGACACGGCAACTACATACAGCTTTAGAACTATTCAAACACAAATTTTCTTTAGCTTTGTCAGTGAATTTATGATTTAATCTTTTTTACACTGAGAGTGATTGATTCCTGTTCAAAGTCTGAATATTTCAAATTCTTAATGGAGTACACATTGATCAATTTCCTTTAGACAACATTTTATAAATTGTTTAACCGACACAATATTTAAAGATGCCATGTGTTAGCCCTTAAATGATTTTTGAAGCTTTTAAATCTTTAGTTTAAAAGCTTAGTTTTAGTTGTAACACAGATTTAACACTATTAGTTTACTTCAGTCACTTCCATTTAATCCCCCACAAGAGTCTCAAGTTGTCACACAGAAATCTGTAAGACTGTGTTCAGACTTGCCAGTGTTCTGTAGGAGGGGCATGCATGGACCTTCTTTGTCTAGTTTTACAATAACAGTCCCTGCCTCAGCTTTACATTATCACATAAGTTGCTGGATGATCATCAGCAATTCTCCATTAATGTAATGTGGAAGCACGGCATGGATTTGAGTGGCAACCCGGTGCATGATGTGAGCTACACTTGTTTAAACTAACTTGAATGAGCCTAACTTTAATTTTAGAATCATTATGAGGAAGGTAAAAACCTTAAGCACATTAAGAGCAGTTTTGTTTTGCTCTTCTGAATGATTATATCATGGAACTTCAAAAATGTCCAATACATGTTGCTAGAATTGAATTTAAAGCACAGTTCATGTCCCAGTTTTAGAAATAGTTTTGAAGTAGTATTGTCTGTTTTTTTTCTGCTTTCAATCCCATTTGTTCCTGTATGTTGTCTGCAGCTTTCTTTCCTGCCTCTGATCCTGACAAACGTGGTGTAATTGAATGAAATATGTATAATCCAATGGGTATATCCAATCATTCAAAGTATTTTTCAATAACTCAATGAATTTGTCAGTGAATTCAGTCAATACATGGATCACTCTGATTTGTGCCTGTTTGTGAATCACTGAGATCAAAGCTGAGTAATACCAGATTGAGTACTGTCTGCTTGAAATGTTTGTTTCTTTATTTATGCATTAACTTGATTCTCTACTGTGGTTCTCTCTTAATGACTCTGTTTGCATGTATTGAACCTACTGGGGCTGTTGGGAGTTAATTCTTTTGAAGATGCAGTGTGAAATTAATGGGAAACCCATAATTCCAAACAGAGGAACCATTAAAACGACTTATTCTTTCTCTTTGTTTCTCTTTTGACTTTTAGTCATCAGACAAAGAAAAGATAGACCAGCTTCAAGAGGAACTGCTCCGTACTCAGGTACAGTAGACGGTCACTGACAATGTTGCCTGTTGAAAACCAAACTTTTCTGTGAAGCTAATCTTGTTCAAGAATAATTTGTGAATTTAATTTGTGGCACAGTATTGGTCTTGTAAATGATCAATTTATACCTCTGGACTAAGGACAGCCACCAAGTTTTTTTGGAAACACATCAAATCAGAAGTGTAACTGATGCTGATTGGATATTATGATCTTTCCCATAGCTAAAGTATCAGCGCATGTTAGAGAGACTGGAGAAGGAAAACAAAGAGTTAAGGAAAGTGGTGCTTCAAAAAGATGATAAGGGGATCCATCAAAGAAAAGTAAAGGTGAGATATGCATTAAAAACAAACACTGAAAACAGTGATTCATCATAAAATGTTCTACTTTTCTCTGACATAGATCTACTTGATTGTAGGGCTGGGTTTTGAAACAAATTTCAAGAATCGATTCGATTCCAGTTCTCAAGATCTTGTATCGATTTATCATTATTCGATTAATATGAAAATCTATTCAAAATTGGAAAATCTTTTTTGTTTCAACGCAGGCCTACTAGATTGATCTACTTGAGGTTGCTTTATCAAAGAGGTGTATTACAGATGGAAAAATGCATTTGATTACTTTTTAATATCTGAAGTTGAGTGTTTGTTACCCGTTTATATAAATTTTGCCATTCTAATGCTCTACTGTGTCT
>JAPMNP010662463.1:1706-12284 GCA_029874935.1 Atherina boyeri | reverse complement strand
ATCACTTGGCTCTGGTGTTCCTCAGACACATTAAGTGTATCTTAAGCTTACAAATCATCTGGTTATTCCTGAGTGAATCTCTTTTGGTAAACTCTCATGGCAGTAGGTAGGTCTCTTTACCAAAACGTTCTACAGTTGTATTGCACACTGATCCCCAGGACCACACAGTGCCACACCAGCTTCGTCAAAAATCAGCCAAATTTCAGACAATGATGGCAAAATGCAAAACAAACGTGTTCTGTCTAAATTCCCTCCATTACATTAAATGACAATAATCCAAATTTCTGTTGAGACCACAGAGGGGGAAACCATCCCTCACACATCTTATTACTTGTCCATATCCAGTGTGTTACAACAGTCAGGTAGCATGTTGTATATGGATATCAATGTGCAATGTAATGCTTAGGGTGCCCTTATTTCATTCTGTCCTTTACTCAACAACTCAGCAGCACAAGGTGTCTTCTGCCAGACAGGCCCATAGAGGAGAGTACTTAGCAGCAAAATACTTTTTTGCTAAATTCAGTTAAATTCAATTGAATCTACACAACAACAATCAACAACAAAAAGCGATCTCAAAGCACTTGGAGAAAGAAACTCAACAACTGCCTTTAAAGAAGCACTTGGCAATAATAACAGAGTTGGCAAAGAGCCAGAACAGAACAAAAAGAGTAAATATCAGCCTTTCATTGAGCAGGTCGTCCAGTATCTTTATTTTTGGGTTTAAGTGGGAACATGCCGTTTTTGAACATTTAAATACTCACAGAGACCGTCTTGATATTGAAATACCCCTGCTGTGTTTGTGTCAGCTCTATGATTGAGGTGGGCAATGCACCACTTGACGTATTGCAAAGGAAACGCTGAAACCGAGTAGGGTGTATAGCATATATGCCAGATGATACGCAGCTTTAATGGCAAGCAGACACCACCTACAGTACTTGCCACAGTTGCAGGATGTGCAGGCGTGTTAATGAGGACCCTGTATGATGTACAGAGCTGAGCTGTTTCCCATACGTTAGCGCAGAGACTTATAGGATGGCAAAATTGTTTACTATACAACAGATCAGTTTTGTTGTATTTGAAATGTCCTTGTTATGGTTGGATAGCTGAAAGCAGTGTACAGTTTAAGGATTATGAACAGTGACTTAAGGTTCTGAGGGAATCAGTGAGATGGAGCCAGACAAGACAAGCTGCCGTGTATCTTGTTGTATCAGCTTGTTGTATGAAGCTGCTGTTGTTTTTCACATATATGAAAGTAGAGCTTGCTTATCTATCAACTGAGCTAGACATCATGTCAGACACAACTTTTTAGCATAATAGAAAAAGTAACTTCTGTGAACTCTTTCTTATCAGCTCTAGATGACAAACTGATCAAGGAAGACGTGGTGAAAACACAGCCGTGGGTCTTCAGGAAGCTGTCTTTGCTCTATGCTTCACATCCCTTGTAACCTTTGAAATACAAACTGCAACTAAAAGCAGAAAGGTGTGCCATTAAATCAATATTTTTATTGCTAGACACTAAAAGTTGTGACATTAAACGGGGACAGCCAAAATCTTCGACCCAGATTGTGCTGTTCACATAAGTAATACTGGGCTCTTTAGCTCAAAATGTGTGATAATCATTGTGAATTTTTCAATTGTTGTGTGTGTTTTTAAACAAAATATATTAGTCAGGGGAAACATTTATAGTACTTGATGCATATGAATGCTTAGAGGTCTTATCATTTAGTATTCCCTTTAAGGCCTCCTTTTGATAACAAAATGTAAGAGTCTATTTTCACTCACCCCGTTTCATTTCATCTCTTCTTTTTTTGTAAATACACAGTATGTTCCGAAAACACTAATCATTTTCCTTTTTTAAAAATTATATTTAAGAATCACGGGTTCAGTCCTTTTTTGCCTCTTCACTTGAAACTAGACCACTATTTGTTTTGTGCAGAAGAATAAAGGCTGTGAGGATGGAAGTGCTTTACCTGCCAGAGCTCCAGCAAACAGCATCTTGCCTGGTCCTATCCTTCCATCCTCCTCAGTGAAGTAAGCCTTGAGGTGGGCGTAGCAGGGGAAGTAAATAGCTGAGAAGGGGATGTCTCGCAGAAAGCAAGCCTTGGAACCCTGGAACGAGAGTCAGGCGGTGGGTTAAAGGCTAAGCTTTGAGAAATAAAACATAAAGAGTAAAATAAATAGAGGCGAAAGCAAAGAAAGAATGATGGAGCTCAAGGGATTTGATATGTGATTTATTGCTGGGGTTTCTAAAGTTGGATTGCTAATCCTAGCCACAAAATGAAACTCTTGATATTTACATATCAACTGATGTTACCACCAATAAATTGTCTTCAAATGGACTCCTGGAACTTTTGAAGCAGAGTGAAATATTGACCGCAACATGGCACAAAAATCCTGTCTCTCCATATGCAAGCGATCTGTGTCCTCAACAGCAGGTGAGGGGGCGAGAGGGAAAAGCAGAGAAAGACAGACTGGCTGCCGAAGATGGCTCCTTGTCTGCCACTGTAAACAACACTATATCATCAAGCCTATAGAGTTTCCTGCTGTACTTCAAACCTGTTGGCATACTGCCACCTTTTTGACACAGCAACTACAGTCAACAGAAGGCGTTTAAAGAGCTGGGTAGTGTCTCCTTGTTTTGGACAGGCTTCATTTAACTCCTGTGGGATAATCCTTTAGTTCCTCCATGCACACACTCACACACACACAAACACACACAGAGGATTGGCAGATACCTGGGCTATCTCTTTCCCTCTCTTTCCTCTGGCACTTCTTGTCTGCCTGTCCCTCCTGGCTGGGGCCCGAGCGGCTGCTGAAAGCTGGGAGATTCTATCGAGGCGGGACAGACAAGCAGCGTCACGGGAACTGGAACTAGAAGCTTCACCATCATGGTGATGGTGTTGGGTTAGATAATGCAATGGCAGTGTGAGGATGCATCCTTTTACCCTACGATGAGATGCATATTCCTGTTTGGTAACAATGAAACCATGTATGCAGATCCTTTGTGTGCATGAAACATCTTTGGAATACAGCCACAGCTTCTCCCCAGTGATGAGTGGTGGCGCTAGAGGGTTAGCCCCTCTACCGACCGGTAGCTCCACCAGCGTTGGGTGAGCGTCAGGATAATTACCCTGACAAAGGCAGCTCTGTGCCTGGGTGCAGCCCCTCCGGAGCCAGCCCGTCTGGGGCTTGCAGGCTGGAGCTCGTCTCCTCCCCACCTCCCCTCCGCCAACAACGCTTTCTCAATGCACTTTGTCTCCTCTCTGTGCACCAGGAGACGAATGTAATTAAGCATGTGCATGAAGAGCGTGAGCATGCTCTCGTCCAACCTTATCATATGGAAACTGTAGCGATGCGGATATGTTCTCCAACAAAGCCATTACAAAGCAGGAGTTAGCAAACAGCAACATGTAGGCAGGCAGGTAGATGGAGACAACAGGAGGCTCCACATTCTTTTGCAGCCTCGTTAACACAACTGAAAGATTTACATGGAAGTGGTCAATGCTGACAGGTGGCCACATCCGCACACAAATCCACTCAAATACACACAGGAAGAGCTGAAAATAAGTAAGCCACGTTAAAAAAGACTAATCATCTCATTTTAATAAAACAAGTCTAATAGATAAAACCCCAGGTAATAGATTGACATTTTCACAGTTGATTGTGTTTACTTGAGGCAGAATCTCTCCTGCCAAGCTCCATTAAGATTTATTTAGGTAATTCAATTAGACATGCTCCATTTCACCCTGAGGGCTAATGTCCTCGTCAAACCTGTTAAGCTGCTAATGTTAGTAGTAGCCACAGCTCCCTCATTGATTCCTACAGCTCCTCCAGGTATCTGGTTGCATCCAAGAAAGCAAAACACACTGATCCATACAGAGCAATGTTAAAGGCCTAAATATTCTCAAGAAGTAGACTGGATTGTTTGAAAACTCAGCATGTTAGCAAGTAACGTGTCTGTAATCTTTCACCTTTGCTTTCCAATGTGTTGGACGCACAACATCACACAAATCTGATATGTTCAAACACTGCACTGTAATTTTTAGCCTTGTGCCATTGAAAAATACCAATTACAGCAATTAAGGTTAAATACAGCTTTTAGCATAAATTGTGCTTTTTCTTGTTCTCTAACAGACCACATGGACATGGTTGATTTAAATGATAGCTGATGGGGTAAGGTAATATGTATAATTGTACAGTCGTTAATAGAGAAATCACATATGACTTAATCATAACACTGATGAGAAATAATTGATTGTTTTGACGCTGTGAGGCCAATGAAAATACAAAAGAATGGATACAGTCATTTGTCAATTGCTTTCATAGCAACAAATCTTGTCTGAACTAAGTGATGTGGTTCTGGGTTTCCTCAGAGAGGTGAATTTAGAGATTAATGTGGTTTTTAAATGGGTCATTTCACAATCGGAGTATGGTTAGATTACTTTCCAATTCTTCTGTTACTTGAAAACACAATATCCTGCATACTTTTATGATTACGTAAATTTGAATGAAGCATTTTATACTTCATAGTCACATATGTGACTGCTTTCCACTACAGCCGAAATCGGTTGAAAATACGGACTCATATCACAAAGCCGTCTTGTTCATGGGGTTTGCTAAAAACATCATGATATCAGCCTATGTTGCTTCAAAACCTGAAAATACCAATCAGAACTAATAGTACCCTCAGAGATTTGTACATTTCTCCAATTTCTCCTTTAAATCTTTCCATTTATGTTCACTAGATGAGAAAATCTCCTTAAATCTTTGCAATTACATTTGAAAGTATTATTGATAGTTGATATAATCAGGTGCATATAAAACATCATTTCAACATTATTTGCATCCATGTTTTATGACAGAACAATAATGCTGACTGAGCTGCACTTTAAAGCAATCATTTCAACAAAACACAAAAACTGAATTAAAAGCATGGACGAGGACTTCATTTTACTGAAGACTGTAATTATCCTGTGGTGAAACAAGGAGAAACCAAGTTTGAAATCCTTAACAGTGCAATCCTTTCCACACTTGAGACATGTAACATTGATTCCTTTATCAATCTGTTAAAGGCATTGGCATTCAGTCAAACATTGGTCATTTTTCCACTAATCATCTTTGTGCTTCACTCAGGCATGCCAGTGAAAATGAGACATAAAGCCAAGATGAATCGGTCGGTACCGAAAGAGAAGTATAACAGTCTTTATACAGTAAACTTTCTTTTGTTTTGTATTTTTCTTTTTTACATCATATCACCATGAGAATCCATATGCCAAAGTATAAGCCAAAGATACGTGGATTTAACTGTGGTCCAGTAATGCTGTAGAGGTGAGCTTGAGGAAAACATGTTTACTTTACTTTAGTGCAGTCACTGCTGTTTGTCAGAAGAGATGCTACAAACATTTGAAACAAGAGATGTGAATCTTACAACAACTCACGATTTGATTAAATTCCAATTTGTGGATTCACAATCAATACTCTTAGTAAAAAAAGGTGCCAATTCCAGTTGGGCTGAGACAATATGCTTTTCTCCTGATTCAATTCTTTTCTGATTTTTTGTAGGTGCCAATTAAATTTAAATTGCGATTTTTCAATATTGCAGATTTTTATTTTACTATGGTATTGAAAATATATATGATTTTCTGAATGTTATACTTCCCACATCTTAAACCTTTACAACAGAATGAATGTAAAATATAGAATTTCTGAAGTAAACAGCTACATACCTGAATATATGTCATATTAAAGTAAACTTAAACTTTTTTTTAAAGCCTGGGCTTTTTTCTTTTCTTTTGTTTTTCAAAAATCGCTAAACAAAGAATCGTGATTCTTATGTGAATCGATTTTTTTCCCCCACCCCTATTTGAAACTATAAGTCCATTTAAATTTGTTTTTTTTTAACAACCCTGAGCATTTTGGTTAGCAAACAAGCTAGCAAACATGGCATTGTGATAAAACATTGGTGGATGGGAGCAGCTTAAAATGGCAAAGCAGCTTAAGCTTCAACTCAAGTTATCTTTAACAGTTTTCTCTCATTTGGTTCAGATGCTGAAAAAAATTACTGCTTGTTATCAAAAGTAAAAACAAACAGAAGGAAAGTTTGATATTTACTCATTCAATAACATGTTGGACTTCTCCATCATGTAAAATAAATGTTGTTCAAATCTCTGCAACTGTGAAAGTTTGACAAAGTACTGCTGAAGAACCCTTTCAGATGAAAGGCAAAACATCTCCAAGAACCAAGACAGGTCCATTTGCCTTTATTTGTGCTGTTACGATTATCCTGACCTGGATAACTGAGAATCTACACGAGGATATCTTTTTGTGTACCAACAGAAGAAGTTATTTTGCAGTTCAACACTTGCACTAATTAACAATTGACAGGTGCTTGTGATGGTGTCTGCGATGGACTGGCAACCTGTCCAGGGTGTACCCTGCCTCTCCCCAGCTCCATGCAACCCTGATATGGACTAAGCGGCATAGGAAATGAATGAATGAAAGTGATTGTGGTATGAATTAATTACTTGGGTTAATAGCTAGAGGTCAGACAAGCAGAAGACATTTAAATTATTAAAATCAGTCCACAACAGCACAAGCACACAGTACCAAGCAACGCAATGTCTAGATGAGTCTGTTGTGTCGTTCCATATGTAGCGATCCACAAATACACTTGTAATGCTAACAGCATTTCCCACCTTGTAAAGTCCAAAGAGGCCGAGGTCTTTGATGACCGACACAGCGCTGACCCTCGGCCCTGTGGTGATCTCTCCTGCCACCTGCAGACGGATCTTTACAATCTCCAAAGGATTTGTAAAGATCACCTGCGATCCACCAGCCTGGAAGAACAAAAACAAAAAATGAACAGTATTAGGTTTGAAAAGAAAGAAAATAAAACCAAACTTGAATATTTACTGTGTCGATGTTTTAATGTGAGAATTTAAATGCTGCTTTGCATTTTCATATGTCATGTAGTTTAATAATGTTGCAGAAGAACAACTAACTTCCTAACAAAGATGTAAAAAGTAGGATTGTACAGCAGAGGACAGGAGAGCTAGCTGATGCAGTCAGCTGTTTTTCTTTACCACAAAGACCCTCCAGGGATTCTCACATCTCTTTCAATCTAACCTCTCACTTCACCTCACCTTCCAAACCTGTACTTGTGACACATCAGCAAGCTCAGACTGGCAGTGTTTGCCTTCTCTGGTAAACAGAGCTTTGTGAGGGAGCAGCTGAAAAGTTAAAGCAGCATTAATAGCTAACTGTGAAGTCGGGGAATATGACAGCATTTCCAGAAAGCTGCTTGATATTGAGAGTACTTTTTTTTCCTGACCTGTATTTTGCATTTTCTTTTCAATGTTTTTCTCTTATCTTCTGAATGTTGTTTGCACTCATTTTCTTCAGTTTTGGTCTTCTTTCAAATAATCTCTCTCATGTTCTACCATCTTGTTCATCTCTCTCAACAGTTGCCAGTGGTTACTGTAGCTACATGCAAAAGAGCGGCACATCGCAATTAGATAGCAATCGGTTGCCATGGTGCCATTTCTGACTTAAATAGGCCTGGTCTGTTTGTTGTTGTTTCTCTCTATACCCCCTTCTTTCCTTTGCTTGGTTATGAATGATGGGTTGTGTTTGTTGCCTCCTGCTTTACGGGAAGGCATCAAACTTCTGCAATATGGGCAGCTTTTATTATAATGACTAAAAGTCCCTTGGTTCATAATCGTCTCATTGAAGGTGTTTTCAGCTGCTTTTTAAATAACTCAGATTATGCTGGGTGACAGCTTTCCTTCTCCGGACCCAGCGAAAGGGTTGCTGCTCCAAAGCTGCTACATCTCACAGCCAATTCTTTGTGACTTGTTTTATGGAAATAACCTTGTTGATTACATGCTGACTAATGGCTTGAGTATTAAGAGGCTATTGGCCCTGTTCCTTTCAGCATTGGCTGTTTGAATTGGATTCTAATGAGAGCAGAGAAGGAGAAGATGGAAATGGTGTTTACTCAAGGAGAGAAACAACAATAGTGCTCAACGTAATAAATGACAACAAACCAGATGAGATAAAAAGTGACAATACTGGGTCTTTTTGTGCAATTTACATTCTCACATTCTTGTGTGATCGAAATACACAGCAGCATACAAATGTTTAACAGTCCTTCCCACCATACTACCAATTTGATAACTTGTATATATTCTATTTCATAATTCATATATTAAATAACTTTCTGTAATTTAATAACTTTTGAAAGGACTAAAGAATGTTATAAAATACTCAAGGCAACCCGAGTAATAGAAGTAAATTTCAAAGCTTGAAAAGTACTCTGACTCCTGTAACCCCGTCCTAACCATCAGCAGAAATGGGCTCTTCTGAATCAAAGCAGAGTCAAGCAGAGAAGGGCCCTCAGGAGGACTGAGAGGATAAGATATACAACCATAATTGAAGAAAAAAAGGTTTTGTTTGCAATGAGTCTTTGCTGCTGTTTGTTGCAGATTGGTGAACCTCTGCTCATCTTTACATCAGGGGCACTGCCTCTCAGAAATGCTCCTCTCATACCATTATACCAGGCATGTTACTGACTGTTGCAAATTAACCTAATTAGTAATATGCTCCTTCGGCTAATTTTTATTTGTGCTTATTACTTTTCTAGACTTTTTGTTGCCCCTGTTCATCCTTTTTTTGAGATGTGTTGCTGGAATCAAATTAAGAAAGAGCAAATATGGGGCAGTGTGTAGCTCAATGGGTTGAGTGCCCGCCCCATGTGCAGAGGCTATAGTTCCTCACTTGAACTCGGCCCCGGCCTGGGACGCCTTGCTGCGTCTCATTCCCCACTCTCTCTGATCCCTTTCCTGTCAAGCTACTGTCACAAAAAAGCCACTAGAGCCCAAAAATCCAAAGAAAAAAAGAAGAGCAAATATTTTCCATGAAATGGTAAAATTTCTCAGTTTCAACATTTGATTTATTTAATTCTATTTACACTTCACACAGTGTGCCAACGTCTTGGGAATTACTGTAGGGTTGCAATTGTGATTTGCTTTACTTCTGCAGTCTCATCATAAATTTCCTCTGAACATCTAAACAAGACTGATGCTGAAAACAAGTCATGTGGCATTTTATACAGACTTTATTTTCTTCCCATGATTAAAGGTGTTCAGGATGAAGATAATCCAGAATTTCATAAAACGAAAACCTCTCAAATTGTCAGGCACGGTGGTGGCAATCATGCTTTGATTTCAATACTTTTATTTTACTTATATTCATTTCAAAGAGCACAAAATTTGAATAAAAGAGAAATACTCTTGCATAAATCATAAAAGAAAGATATAACTTCATGCCTTTTGGATATAAGGTTATTGATTATTTATTTAGCTAGTCACAACAGAAATATCAGGTGTCCAAACTTCGATTGTGACTCGAAACATTTTAACTCAGAGGAAGACTGACATAAAATAATTAACCAGACAAATAAACAAAGAGAGCTCATGAGAGACAGACAGAGACAGAAGGAAACAGAGAAATAAGCAGTCAAAACAAGAGGAGTGAGGGATGGTCGAGACTAAAGCAGAGAAGCTGAGGGTTGTGATTATGAAGTGACAGCGTCGGCAGCGCTCTTATAATTCCCAGGTAATTACAAGGCAAGGTGATTCTTGGAAACCTGGGACGTCAGCATCTTATGCACGCATCACAGCTCCTGGCTATATTTTTGTGCCATATGAAAAAAGCAAAAACCTTTAGCAAAGTTTTATGATCCCTCCCAACACAAATACAAGCAACCAGAAGATTAGCACCAGAACTGCAAACATTAACCACCATCCATAAATAACAATCACACTTTCATTTAGGGGCTTGGTGTGCATGTTTCAGATTCAACGATAACATTTTCAAAATTTATGTCAGGCACGAATAAGAAACCCACCAAGAAAACTAACCTTAACAAAGTGTTACTATACTTTGATTCTCTGCTGTCAGTAATGACCCAGTAAGTATTTTGTGTAACTTAAGTCCAAAAATGCTGTCCAGTAACTGCCAGATAAGTATCCAGATAGCTCAGTAAACGGAGCATGCCATTCTTACCAAATAATCATTAGAAACTGGCAACACATTCTGGAGCTTAATGGTGCTGAGCCACCGGGGTTAGAAGGGGGGAAAGCAGGAAGAGCAAGAAGGAGAGGAAGGTGAAAAGAGACGAATATTTAAGAAAAAAGACCAGAAAGGAAGGCAAACATACGACACAAAACAGCACTTCAGAGGATATGAAGACATAAAAGGAGACAAAGCACTATTCCCTTGTTCTCACTTCCTATCTTTTACTTCATAGACTATGGATCAGAGACTGACTCTGCGGTCCAAACCAACACTTTCACAGCTACCAAATGATATAAACAGATTCCGTGTGCTCAGAGATCAGGAGGGTTTGACGTGTGTGTTTGTGTGTAAGATAAAGTGGCAGGCATAGTGCAGTGCCAGCACTAACACTGGGGCCTCAGCCAGGATGAAAGAAGCTGTCATGACGGCTCACTGAGGAAAAGAGGAAAAATCCATCCATCCGCAGTTCTCTACTCCAGGTTTATCCTCTCATCTCTCTCA
>JAPMNP010662456.1:0-14753 GCA_029874935.1 Atherina boyeri | reverse complement strand
GGGGCGCAAGAAGGCTCGAAAGAAGTACTTAGCGCTAAGTACTACTTAAGTCAATCTGAGAAACCCGGCCATTATAGGTTTTGTTCAGCAGGTATAGTTGGTCCAAGCTCAAACCTTGTTATCACAAGCTTTGAAAATGGTAGCATTCCCTATCACTGCTTCATTTTACCTATTCAGACCAGAGTGTTTGTGGAGAAACTTTAAAGTTCAGCAGATCTTTACGCAGCTGTTTTGAAGCACTACCTCGGTTTTAGAAAACATCTGTAAAGTAAAGCCAATGCTTGAACAGAATAAAAAGCTTTAAAGAGATTTTAATAGATTTGGAAACAAACCATAACTGATATTTCTGAAAATGGAAATTACTACATTGATAATTACCGTATTGATTCTTAAAAAAAAAGAAAAAAGAAGATAATCCTTAAATTCTGTTTTATATACATACCACACAGCACACCAGGTTTACGGGAGAAATGAAATATCTTATCAACTCAAAAATCGAATTTATATAACAATGAATTTACTGCCACTGACTCCTTTTTCGGAGGAAGTACAGAGTGTTTTTTTCAAACTGTCCAGAGATGGCATATGTGGTACGCACATGCTTACATGCACCTGCACCATGAGGACATCAAAATATATTTTGCAAGCATGCGTATTCTTGGGCGTGCACATAGTTTATGTGCGTGTACGAGCATGTGAGCCGATGTGCTGTTTTGTATGCTTCAGAGCTCGTGCCAGCTGGAATCAGAAAGGTTGACCTTGGTCATAAATATCTAATCAGTGTTTGCTGTCCATGAAAAAGTTCAATTTATTCCTGACCCAATGGGAAAATGCCTTGGCCAGACCCTGTCTCGCAGACAAAACGAAATTTCAACTCAGAGAGGCGCTGAGGGGAACCTTAACCCGGTACGAGCGAAGTAGGACAGAGGCTATGCCAGCAAAAAAAACAATTCTCATCATCTGATGATGAGAAGTCATCACTAGGAAGCTACAGATGGATAGCTTTCACAAAACCCCTCATTGTTTGTTTGGTCTGAAAAGAACTGTGATACGATATAATGAAAAGCTATCACAGGCAGCAAAGTATTGGATATTATGTGTTTGATACTGTCTTACTGTCAAACAGAATAAATACCCAACTGAAATTGTTGGCTTAGATACCATAGCTCCTCATTCTTACTTATTTCAACATTTTTTGACATGGAAAAGCAATTTTCCTTGTCTGATGCACTGCTTTACAAAAGGTTACACATTACTAAATGCAGAATCTGCAGCCAGATGTGTTCAGACTATCAGAGGAAACAGAGGCAAAGTGAAGTGATAGGGCTTTGAAATGCATGCAAGTTGATCCACAGTCTCATAAAATTCTTTGTACGACCGAACTGACAGGAAGAAGACAGTGGGGGGGTGGGGTGGGTGTAACAAAAGACAAAGAAGGGAGGAGATAACTTGCTGCCTTTCCTTCCATCTTCCATTTTACTAAATGAAGCCTACTATTGTGCCTGGCCTTGTGGCGGCCTCTTAGTGCTCTTATTTGCCTTATTAATATGCATGCTAATGTACCTATTTTATGGCTCAACAGTTCTGATTCACTTTAAAATCAATTATCCATCTGGTACACCCATACCTCGCCCAGGCTCAAATGTGTATTAATTTCAGCAAACATACATCGGCACAACACAATAAAGATAAATGCCTCGATTAGAGGCAGTAAACAAAGGAGCTAGGGATGGTTTTAATGAGATTTGGCACAAAAGGAGCTTACACTTTCTTAAATAATGAGCCTAGGGTGCCTTTTTCCAAATGCAAATTATATAAAGGAATGTCTCGCTGTCCTTGTTCCAATTTCATTTAGATAAGAACGTCTCCAAACAAGTTGGGTGTTAATATTCTCACATGAGCACATCACTGCTTTCCTGCCTGTCGTGTCCCAATGGAGAGGAAGAGTGCTCTCCTCTTCACAGACACATTAGTCTGTAATAAGTTCTGAAAAGTTCACTGTGCTTGTTAAATACTTCTAACAGATGAGATGGAACAGGGAATGAGTCAGGTGGAGTTGACAGATGCATTTAGCCAAACTAATCAACACTTTTATGACCAGTAACTGTATAATCAGTCTGATAGAAAGGTCAACCTGCAGTAATCCTGACAGCAGCAGATGAAAGAATAGAGGAATAAACAATAGACTGTTTAGTGTACACAAACATTTAAAATTTCCTTTAAATTTCTTCATTGAAAATAATTTCAAAATGTCATAATTAAATATCATCAGCGACTTTTAAACTGCTTTATACATGACATTATTCAGTGAAAGCGATGGCTTTGCATACACCTGCTCCTAACAGGAGGGGGAGAGGATAGGGCACAATGTAAACCTTACAATCAGATCCCTCTTTTGCTTTAAATGGGAAAAAGAAAAATATCTTTTAAGTGATGGCAAATCCATTGGATTTTCCCATACAATTGAATTATATGGATATGGAATGTAAATATATAATAGAAAGCTGGATAGATAACCAGACAGATAGATAGATAGTCAAATAGATAGCGGGTGAGTAAGGGGGCAGGGAGGGAGAGTGCAATAGCGTTAAATAAAAAGGGACACAGGCATGGGCTCGATGGTAATGAAGAGGGGTGGGCCAGCAGCTGAGGTCTCTGTAGATGAGATCTCTCTCTGACATGTGTGTCCCCTTCATTACCCATTAAGGGGGGCACAGTGATGAATCCTTAATATGACATTACACCAATTTTCCTCTTCATTTAGCCTGCTAATGTGCTGGTCTGCTCCTATATGCCCAGGGGCTGCCTGTACCAGACTCAACCAGAAATAGACCAGAGTGGCCACTGGTGGCACACCTTGAAGCAGCCTAATTAGGGGCAGCGCCCATCTAATGGGGCTTTCTAGACAAGAGTTTGCACAGGTTGTTTTTTTTTTTAGCAGGTTGAAATGGATGACTGAGTGGTGTGGATATCTCACACTTTAAACTAATCTAAATAAGTGTCACTTTGAATATAAATATTTATCAGCTGTTGTTTGACAGGACATATTTCAGTTATGCTTACGGCTTAATATGTTTCAGTCAAAGGATGTGTAACTCACTCAACATGCCCATCCCCAGCATGAAGGCATCCATGGTGTAGGGCAGACCCCTGGCTCGCCCTCGTGTACCTGGTGGGAACATCACCTCCTTGGGCTGGGCCTTCTTACATTCTACCTATGTAGACAGACAAACAAACACACACAATATGCACATGTACACACACAAACACACAGGAAGATAAACCATTAGATTGCATGGCAACACAACTGGACACATCTGTCAGGGCTGTCTCAGCTCTTAAAGGTGGTTTTCTATTTGACTTGCACACACGCTCGCTAGATGTTTTTTTCATAGAGGGGGGGGAGAAAAAAAAAACAAAAAACAAGACTGAGTCAATCTGAGCACCTCACGTTTTTGGAGAAAGGTCTCAAAGGGGAACTTACAATCATGCTCCTGCATTAAAGCAAAGGTTATTGCTCCAGTGAGCATGTGCCTAGAGCCTCAGGGAAATACAAGCTAAATACTTTCTAAGAGGTTTTGAGTCATCAAGTTGGGAGAAGCTCTGTTCTCCAGTGTCACTTCCAGAGTTTCATGTTGTGGAATTATGTTCAGTCTCTTAGTGACAGGCATTTTTATCCTTTATAAGAACTCAGCATTATCCCTTATACATTAACATAATTTCACAAGATAATTTGCTTCACTTAGTTTAAAATCAGAGGTTGACAAAAATGTGTCTTTCAAATAAGTAAAAGTCAAATCTTTTGTATTTGTATTGTCACTGGATGTAAGTCCCCGGTGTCCCACAGTCCAATTCCACCTGCAGCATTCATCACTTTTCTGCATTTATTTCTCTCACTTTAGTTCTAACACATACAGGTTTGCTCATTTCCCATCTTGCAAGACTGACATCCACTCCTCCCACATAACACATATCAAATGAGGGATGTGACAAGGGCAGATGAGGAAAAGGAGGAAGATGAGAGTCCTTTTTACCACGTTTCTACTCTATCGCAAGGAATTACAGAGAGGCACAAGCGGTTGACAAGGGTGGCATGGTCTTGTGTCTGTTGGTTGTTCTTTGGTAGGCTGAGTCCGTTCACCGCGCTGCACAATCTATTTGCTCCACTGCCTGCTTGGCATCAGCCTGTCCATCTGTTTGTCTGTTTGCCTCCTGGCTCATGCCTGCATCTCCCTACCGCCTCCACTTAAGCAGGGCTTTCTCGGCTGCTGCGATTCACATGTCATCCTGGCCTGCTGCACAACATAAGACAGGCAACTGCGCCAGTGCAGCGTACACCTCGACCAAGCTATAGCCTGGCATCCATACAAATAGGCTTGCAATTCTGACAGACCAGTGGTAAACATTACTACTCACACACATACCCGTATATGCAGAGTGGCAGCCAAAACATTCAACTGCAAGTTGCCAAACTGAAGCAAAACTTGAAGCCTCGAGAGGTTTCTGTGTTGAATTGATAGTGAAAGAAGCTCTGTACACTACGTCCAGTAGAGAGCAAGACATGTAAAAAGGAACACTAATGAAAAAGGCTTCCATCACAGAGGGAAAGTTGCTGTGTTGCAAAGCTGTGATTTGTTGCTGTTAGCAGCCCTTTTATTTGAAGCAGACCAACTAAAGCACACAGTTCCCTCAGCCACTTTGTAGCTGTCACAGCTATTCTGCCCTCCCTCCTCGCCTGGTATGGTTTGACATTGTGCTGAAGAGAGCACAGGCCCTCTTGTCGTCAGAGAATGACCCCCCCTCGGCATGGAAGTAGGAGCCAGCTGGGACAAATGGGTGTGTTAGAAATCTCAGCACACTGCTGGGATTTTCATATGTTCACATGGCTGGGTGGCAAATTCAGTCGAGTTCCGCCCACGCTGCAGACATGGCACTGTCTGATCAGCGTCCTCCAGTAACCCCTGCCACATCTAGCAAGTTGGACGCTCAGGTAGTCTGCCGGGAGTAAGACAGAGCCGGGTGTGAGTCATGCCTACATGCTCTCAGATATGGGTCTTTGATATTCAGAGTGAGGGCTTCTTGTCATGGATTCAAACCCAGTCAGAAGTCACGATCTGTGGTGGTGGTGGTGAGTGCGTGGGTGTTCACCTGCTTCAGACACACAGAAGTGTGTGAAGGAGGAAAGAAGGAGCTTTCAACAGTTAGCTAAGTCAAATAATAAGGAAAATAGAGGACACAGACAATTCAGAGTCTGTCAATGAAAAACTACAAAAGGTTCAGCAACTGTGAGGGCAGAGAATCAAATTTGGTCATGTGGAAAGTTTTATAGCCTGAACTTTTTACCTCTTGAGCAGCTTAAGAGCACTGACTGTACAGGTTCTTGTTTTAATTGGAAGTATTGTCCAGAACTATGGCCTGGTTCACTTGTCAAGGGCTCTTAAATTTATAAAGTCGGTGCGATCTTATGTTGTTAAAAGTATTATCATGATCCACAATTTAAAAATTATGAAAGGAGGTGTTTGAACAACACTGTACCTTGTTGGCAAACAAAGAGGCACTCCATTAACCTGCCTTGACTGTGTTGTCAGGAAAGTTGTAGCATTCAGTGCAGAAAAAGCACTCAGGAGAAGTAAGAGCTTCAAATACACCAGTACAATTTGAAAGCAAGTTGACTGAAGAAGTGGATTCCTGGCAGATATTGTTGACAAGGCATGCTTAGTTTAACAGAAGTGGTTTCAACATTTATTGACGGCGTTTCCGCCAGCACAGCACTTACATACTGTAGCAAAGACTACACACTGTTGAAAACTTTGTTAACATTCTAAGCAAATATCCCATGAGACAGACATCTGACTTTAGTCCATATCATAGAACATGCAGTCTTTGGATACTGTCAAAGCAACCTATAACAGAGTTTTAAAAAAATACAAAATACTCCAAACCAGCAGCAGGCAATGACCCTAAACATTATGTGATAGAATAGAACAGATGTTGACATACATCAGTGAGCAGTTTCTGTGGTAAACTTTATTACCAAAAAAGGTTTTTATCTGTGAATTTAACATCAAACATAATTTTGTAACATGCTTTTAGAAGTAAAATCTCTCAGCAGGAAACACACTGCAATATAAAAAGTACCATTACTGTAAAGTTCTGCTTTATTCTTCTTCATTTGCTAAATCCAACATAGGAGCTGTCTTGTTACACGGTTATATGGTTGTCACTGCCAGATCTGCAGATTCATTCTGAATCAAGCCCTATCCCAATGCTGCTCCCTCTGTCCAAAACCCTTCAACGAGGTATTGTTTTTCTGCCAGTTACCATAGTACTTATATTTATCTCTCGTTTACTGATTGCTGTTGCTTGCATGAAATGTGGAAAGCTAAACATTTTTTAATTGCTCTCAAATTGTTGTTGACTATGAGTATCAGTAGACTTCTAACTCATATTTGTTATTCTTAAGAGCTTGAATCAAAGGTAACTGCCCTTTTTTTTGTCTTTTGAAAATATTTATCCCCTCATCCAAAAGGCCTCTTCAGTTCTAAACTGACTGGTGAGGAGCTCCAAGATTATAAGCTGTTGTTTGGTAATTCACAAAAATGGTTGTTGAAGTCACATGAGTGTCGTTGACCCATCCAACCATCCCATAGGTTGTTAGGAATGTTGCCACCTGTGAGTTGTTTTACTGTCAGCCCAACAATTATGTTTTTTGGTCACAGAAACTGCCTGAGAAGAAGAGTCAAGGCTGCACTGTACGTGTTGGACATATAAAACCTAAGGCCACTTCTATTTAATGTTGTTTTTTCCTGTTAAACATAAATATCTTATTTCACGCCTCTCTAGACAATCTGTCTTCCCTGTCCAAAATGTGCACATTTATGTCCTCAAAAGAAGGTACTTTGTCCTTAAGATGCAATGAGAAGTTTGTTTACCAATTCATACAGACTTCATTCAGACTATGCTACATCCATATGGAATGTGTGTTTCCATACAACACCACTGAAAACACTGTAGTCTATATACCAAGCCTGTAAGTGGTGCTGTAACACTAATAAAACATGGAGCATGGGCATAAACTCGTGTAATGCAAATAAACATACAAAGAAGAAAATTACAGAGAATCGAGCTTAAAAGGAGATGTTTGTGTTGATTATCGACAAGGGAGAAGATTTGCCTGGGTCACATAGCTTGTGCAGCATGAATTCAACACTGTAATCTGCCTTTATTGTTGCTGTTGGCAGGGTTTGCAAGTGGGTTAAGGGAGAGGTCTGGTTATGATGTCATCGGCTCAGGAAAGATGCATTTGGGTTGTAAACACAGAGATGAAAGAGTGGTATTTTCAGATGTATTCACTTTGGGACCTGATTAAAAAAATTATACTTTTTGGCCTCCCAAAAGGCCAGTTCCATGCGGACAAAACGTCCAAACAATAAAGATTTTGGTGGATATACCTGAAGTTGTCTCTGTATTGACATTGGCATGGTCCATAGGACCTGCCAGTAATAACGGACAGATAGCCAGCAGGATTGATACTAAAAACAAATGGCAATCCTGCACAAAGCTCCACTGGTTCAAATCTTAAGATTTGTTACTCGTACTTATTATTTTGAATCAGTCGTAAGACAAATTATTTGGTTGATATTGTATCATTACTAGAGTCTAATATTGAAGTGTGATGATCATTTGTTTTGGTTTGTTTAGTTTTTTTCTTGTTCAGATTATTACATCAGGATTTCTGTCTTTGTGAAGAGGTTACTCCTCTCTGTCAACTAATAACAGAGCTTGATATTGAAATATGAGGCACGAAAAAAAACAAAAAAACATGAGCATACACCAAAGAGAGTGCTACTTGATCAGTTTAATAACAGCCGACAGACGAACAACAAATCTAACATCTGTTTTTGTTTTGAACTTACAAATGCTACGATACAGAGTGGGAAGCATGCCAGTTATGACCTTTTCAATACATCTCCCATTTATATTAACCTTGTAGGTATAACGGGGAGGTGTGGGCGGGATGGACTGACAGTGACTGTCCTTCAGGGACGAGTGTTGTGGGTGGGATGTGTGTCTGTGTGCGTGTGTGTAGAGGGGGAGGTGTACAGCTGCTATTAGCTTCGCTGGAGAATGGATTCCATCAGTCGACTGGCAGACTGAAGAAAGGAAACGGTGTGATTCATTTACTCCAGCTCCCACTCCCAGCTGAACAGTCAAAACACATAGACTGAATAGTTAGGGATTGTCACCGCTCTGACTGCCCAATGTCAGGCCTGGTGGTGGGAGATTACAGCTAAGAAAAAAGGACAACTTTAAACTACTTTAAACAGTGGAAATACAATGTGGGGATGACTTGTTAGAGGAGAATTTAGACCTGATGGGTGACAGAGTTTGATATTTCTCTTTCTTGTAACAAAATTTTCGTCATTGAAAGGCTTTGTTCTCTATTACAGTTGGTCAGTGTGAAATCAGGACTGCTGAGTAAATGTAGATGTTTGATGGTGATAAGAAATTTTAGAAAAAAACAAAATGATGTGTTCAATAGGCAACATTCTAACTCAAATCATTATACCTGCTGATATCTCTGCGTGGTTACAGTATATAAAAGGTACGAGATGAGAGGTCATTTTAAGGCCATGGTCACCCTGTGGTGCCTACTCTTTTCTCATGCCGTTCTTTTATATTGCATGATATTGTCTCTATGCACACTGAGACACATTCAGAAGTGAGACCATGATCATCAGGTTGACGTCAAATGGCCTCCATCACTTCCTCAATCAGCAGATCTGAACATCACTGAGCTTTTATGGGACATCCTGGTGAGCAGAGTGTGAAGTGGATTTCCACTTCCTTCATCCCTCAAAGCTTTTCTTTCTCAATGGAGGGTAAACATCCAATTACTTACAGCCCAGGACTTGTAAGAAAGCACTCCATGAAAGACTGAAACTACTCTGAAGGGTGGCCATACTTCCTTGTTCAGATGTTCAGAGACTGTTAAAAATCTACACAATTCCAACAACCCAAAGACTTAACATTTTTTTTCACTCAAATCTCCTTTACCATAGAGAAGAGAAGTTCCATCTATAGCCATCACCAAGGTCCATCCATTCTCTATTTCTGCTTTATCCAATTCATGGTGAAGGGAAGTGCTGGAGACCATCCCTGCTGCCACTGACACATTTCTCCTAGTGGGTCAATTTAGAATCAGGAAATAATCTAAAATGCAAGTGGGAGGAAACTAGACTATCCAGAGAACTCCAGCAGAACATGAAACCTACAAACTCCAAATAGAAAGGGCCCCATCTGTGATTAAAACCAAGAATCTTTTCACTTCTCACTTCACAGTGTGAGGTGACCACTCCACCCTGCAGCCAAAACACAATAATGATCTTTGCCATGACCACACTCATCACTAAACACAATCTATTCTTATATTTTGCAACCACATTCACTAACTGCATGCTGTTACAGTCATTGAGTTGTCCTGTGGGTTTAATCACCAATAACTACAGTCATGTCATTTATTTTTTTGCGTGTGTGTCACTGATATTTTGGTTGTTGTTGTGATTCATGATTTTACACCATGTCTGTCTTGTTTTAGGTGCTCTTGATGATTATCAGCTTTGTTCTCTTGCCTAGGTTGTAGGACATTTTCTCTTACTTTATAGGCTTAACTGCCGGTGGTCTGGTTTTTCTGTCTTGATTAAACAGCTGTTGCTTCCTCTGTACTGTATCTTTATCTCCTTCTCTTCTCTTTACTTTTACTTACTCCCCTTGGCAAAGCAAATTTCTTCCCCACAACATGGCAGCTACACCATCATACTGCCTGTTATGATGCTAGACAGGACAAGGTAAATAAAGAAAAACAACCAAACAAAAAACACAACAATGACTTGTGTATTTCAATAATGATGGGTACTTAAAAAAGTGCAAGGCCCTTAAAAGACAGGTAGCCCAGAGCACTAATAACACATCCACAGCTTGTTTATTGTAATCTGAGAAGCAGTCTACAAGCATGAAGGTGACCCCTCTGGGCCATGACAAATCCAGAACCCAAAGTCATCCGAGTGTGGCAACAAGGCCCACATCAGTACCCCAGACTTACTTCAGCGCACATTCAGTGAGTCAAAGAGGTGTTTTCATTACTTTTTCTGAAGTAGAGGGGAAGAATGTCAGGAAACCAGTCCTAATGATAAACAGGATATTAGGTAAAGAAATATGGGTACAGAGTTGAAGATGAAAATGTAATATTAAGATAAATTTGTTATCAATTTGAAATGGTGTTTGGCATTGTGAGTTGTTTTTTTTATCAGCTTGTTGCCTTTAGTTGTGTGAGTGCTCTTTTTTTGCATGTTTTTGGACAATTAAGATTGCACAACTACACATAATTTTATCATAATTTTATCACAATAACCTTAACATTTGAGCAAAAAAAGACTGATACTGCCATTTAGACAAGTTATCTAAATTTTGGTGTTTCTGTTATAGAAAGTTGAAGTCCTTATGTTAGTTCATTAGTACTATCTTTCATGAAGTAAAAAAAATTGAGTGTATTGGGTACTTATCTGACAACTGTGGCACTTGACTTGCCTTGAAAACAGAGCTCTTAGAGTCTAAGCTGTAGTTTAAAATTTATCTACTGCTGCAAAATTCAACTTCGTCCTAAAAACTATGAATAAAAAACCATATATAAATAGAAATTAGTTGAATAAAACTATTTAAAATTTGATGTGATCACATCTTGCCTCTAACACAGTACCAATACTTGTAAGCCAATGGGGACACAGTTTTTCAGGGTACTTGGCAGGTATGGCTGTTCCAAACATCTTTAAGAACTTGTCACAGTTCTTTAGTGGATTTAGGTTGTTCCAGCTGCTTCAGTCTCTTCATGTAATCCCTGACTGGCTCCATGATATGGAGATGAGGGCTGTGTGTGGGCCAAGCCATCTGTTGCAGGACTGCTTGTTCTTCTCAAGACTCGAGAGAGCTCTTTATGACCCAAGCTGCTTGGTTGGGGTCAGTCTGCACAATGAAGTTGGGACTGATCAGATACGCTCCATATGGTTTGAATGATGTATAAGAAACAAAGTGCCCTAAAAAATTGGACAGTGGCCTACTTTATCCTGTTGACATCATCCTGCCATTAATTTCCTTTCAATGATAATGATCTGTTTCTTTTTTTTCTACAACAAAAATAATTTTATGAAATATTGAAATGACAACTCGAAACTAATCTTGTTTGTAATGATTTTACAGTGTTATTCTTACAAAATAATCATTGAATGAGTGAATCCAGTCACCCATATGATAATGACTTGTGATGGCTTTTGGATTAAGACAACACATTCCCTCTACTATGAGACCAACAAGCACATGCAGGGCCCAGAATCAAACAACATTCAGAGCAAAGACACCCCACTAATGTGTAAAATTCAAATGGGGAAAAGCAGCAATGTCCACAGCACATGAAACAGTCTGATAGCAGTCTGGGGCTATTAGGAAAAAACCTGCGAAGTATTGTGGTACAGAGTGTGGTACTGATATATAAGGGAAGGTCTAAATTGCAAAATTTCCTTACAATTTCAACAAACGTCAACTAATATTAGTCTTTTTTCTAGCAGCTTGAACAGTCAGACCTTATTGTCACCTAATGGCTGTAATTGGTTATTCATGTCATGAAAACACAGTAAGAAATTGACAGCTACCAGAAGATTTGCCCCCCCGTTGCGATCCTTCAATACTGCTAAATATTACAAAATAACACGTTAAAGACATTGAAGTGTTTGACAAAAAAATCCTAAATTAGTCCATTTTAACAGCACACAGCTCATTTATCAGAGTTAATACCTGATAGGTATTATTAAGAATTAGCTGTGCATGCAAAACAGCAGGATGTGTGTGATGAAGACATGAAGAGAAAAATAGGATTCACAACCTCTCCTGAGCTGTCTTAAGGAGCTCTGTCACTACAGTGTGATATAGACACATACATGTGGAGGTGTGATGAAGTGTTAAAAAAGTATTTGAAATCCGTCAAGCCGTCCTCTTCTTATTGATTTCAACTCCAAAATATTTACTGGTTTTAATACAAGGTTAGCAGCTGCTGTAGCTAATGGATGTTTCAACAATGACGTGAAGCCCTGGAGGGGATAGTCAATACTTTTATCACATCCTGCATTTGCTAAAGCAGGAAAACGTACAACTCGGTGGAGCTGGCGGGGAAGGTTATGAGATCCTTGCAAAATAGCACTATATTTTTAATTATATATGAGGCAGAATTCACAGTGACAGATAGGACGTGCTCCTGAGAGTGAGGCCTCGGTGGCTCATGAACACAGGGTGACTGACCAAGTCACTTACTGGTTCAGTCACTCACATCTGAGTGGGCACTGACCCACTACACTGTCAGAGCTCTCAAGAGGAAGGGCAAGGAGAAGGTGGGGGTTCCTGTACGTCCACAGCCCTCCCAAGTGGGGTGGAATTTCTGTCCACATCAATTATTCACGAACCTTCTCAGATAACACTCGTAGGGAGGATGGATGAGGTCTATTTCTGTATAGTACTTCATAAGAAAGAAGACGGGAGACATTTTTTACTTTGTGTGCTGGCACTTCAGAAACAGAAAAAAACCCCAGTGCTCTCCGATGTGTAACGAAGTTAAAACACTTCAGTGTTTTAGAAAAATGCTTTCAACATACAAATTCTATTCCTTCTGCTGCCATTCCCAGGTGTTGATACTTCGCAGAAGATCAGAGGGTCATATTTATTTCCTGTATCCAAAAACATTAAATGCACTGTCGGTGTTGTCAAAAGGGAACCATACAAAGGTGACAAAAGCATCAGAAAACTGGCCTTGGTGCAGTCCCTTCACACCACGTATGCTCAGTAATTTTCAGATTTTCTTTGAAGGTTTCTGAGACTCCATGATGGCTCACAAGGTTTCTTTAAGTGCTTTTTATGAAGTGTAACTGGACGTAGATTTGGGGTAGTGCTTTTGCAGCCGTGTGGCAGATGTGAAGTAAATGTCAGAAGTTTGATGTGGTCAAAAGTCTCCAATCCAAACTGTGACAGCTGCACATTTTAAACTCAACACAGCCCTCCAGCAGCAAATGTTGAATAACACTTTTAGTGTCACAAGCTGGGACACAACAGCAGGTCAGATATATACAATGACTGCTGTTTTAAAAACAGCTTTGATGTTGCTGATAAGATGCAAGATAGAGGATGAGAACAAAATATCATAAATCTTCACAATTCCACCCCAAAGGAAATTGAAGACAAGCAGTCATATTTCACTTACTTTATAAGATGTCTCAACGCATGAATCCCCAACAAAGTGCAGAATTTAAAAAGAGTACTTTAGCATAGACTTAATCATAATATTTTCTTATATTCAATGGCCCAAAAAAGTTTTTTTATACATGCACCCAACAATGCAGAAAAAGAGCCTCTTTGTGACTGTAATTTAATGTGCAAATAGATTTGAAACCGAAATGCCAAAGATTCCCTAGGTTATCAAAATTGGCACTGCTGTAACATCATTTGTGAGTTTAAATCTGCCTGAGCAGATGTTTCTGGCAGCTGGACTGGCAACATTGGACCGACTATACATACCTCAGTACTGACCATGTATGTCTCTAAAATATGATAGAGCTGCATCAGGAGACTTTATACTATAAATAATATTCCATAAATCAAAAGCAATTGGTTTTTGGCTACCATGCACCGCATCTCTATAAATACAGAGGTTAATGTTTGTTTAGAGCAGTGGTGGAGAACCTTGGCTATCGTCCTGAAAATTTGAAATGTTTCCCTGGTCCAACACACCTAATTATTTACAATGTAATGATGTATTTATACAACCTTAAAGAAAAGATGATTTGTGCAATGTGGAGGAAGTTTGACAGTATCAAAATTTGGATATCGCCCAAGCCTAGTGGAAAGGGAGAAACAAATATTTTTTCCATCAGGTTTTTACCTTGTGGTGCGTTTTTATGCGTCTTGTCCTTTGAAAGAACTTCTTATGAATGCTCATTTTATACCTCATGTTAGGGCTGGAGTTAAACGATTATTTATTAAACGATTAATCTGCCGATTATTTTATCGATTAGTCGACAAATATAACAACTAATTGGACGATTAAACTAACTATTGTTTTACCATAATATATCTCAAAGAAATACCAAAAAAAATCTTAATATATACTTTACTAAACAACAGTACATGACTCTCTTTGTCCATCATTTAAATCTATGTTAAGATAATAATATATTCAGTGACAGACGTGTCTATTTGCAGCAATAATGTGTTTATTTATTATTTACCGTCAGATATCTGATCGCTGCTGTCTGGTCCGTAGCAGCAGATGACAGCACGGGGTTTGTTTGGAACCAGTGCCATAACCTACTGTATATTGAGAGAGTTACCGTCACGCAGTCATGTCGTTCATGTAGCTCTTAAAAAGTTCCAAACAGCTCGGCGCTGTCAGTCGGTTTGAACGGGTCCTGGCAGGAGGCAGCTCGGAAACGTAATTTTTAATTAGAGCACTCTGTTTGGAACTACTGAAGGCTCCGTGAGTCACATGACCGTTCATACAGTGAAGTATCTCGAAGGCTCTGGGTTTAACGAGGATCAGTTATGCTCCCCCCTCTCCCCCTCGCAGCTTTCTCCTCGATCTGATCAGACGGTCGTGGCAGAAGGCCGCCCTTACTGAGCCTGGTTCTGCTGGAGGTTTCTTCCTGTTAAAGGGGAGTTTT
>JAPMNP010662388.1:0-13738 GCA_029874935.1 Atherina boyeri | reverse complement strand
AAATTCTTCACTTAGGAGAATGTGTCAGATTATTAGTGGAGGTCATAATACACAAATGATAACACATTTATAAATGAAGACATCGATGTTGGCCAGTAAACAACAGAAAATGTTACACAATGTCCCTTTAAGCTAGATAATTGCAAGTCTTTCATCTTATTTATTCAGAATATTGAAATAAATCAATTTTGCTGATACATTAAGATGACAGTGTGACCACTCATTTATACAGACACAAAGAGTTTCCTCTGTTTTAACAAGAGTAGTGTTGTTGAGCTGACTTTATAGCACGGACAGAGTTAGAGGGAAGCAAGCAAGCAAGGAAGGAAGGAAGCCCTATGGATGTGTGTTGTTTTCCATGATGGAATATAAAGTAAGTACATCAGAATAGAGAAGTGACAGATATAGACATCAAAGTTCTTGAAGTCTCACAGCTATGATGATTCACATCTGAGTGTAAGTATAGTTGCGTTGGAAGTGTTGGTGGGCACAGCATCATCCCGTTCCTGTGCTGTCATTTACTGACATAGACCCCCTCAGCCTCCTCTATTATGGTAGAGCTATGCGGGCTAACACATAGAGAATTTCAAAGCCCAGCTGGCATTTTTATGTAAGATTACAGTTCTAGTTAGTGCCTATAAGAACGATATTATATGTAACACACACACACATGCAACCAAATGCAGCTAGATTTGTTTATAGTTTAAACATGTATTTAATTCAGGGGCAGTGCAAATAAATTAAACCCATGTCATGCATAAGTTTAAAAAGATACCAGAATTAGCCAACTATCTTTTTGTTATTCTATTTTTTATTTATTCATTTTTTGTAGTAGTACCCTAGGCCTATATTTCAATAACCAATCAAAATACAGTCACTGCTGTCACTGGCTCGAGACCAACTTGTCATATGAGTAGACTAAATATCATGGAGTGAATAAATTAAATTTATTGCTGCTGTACCGTGCATTTATGTGCCCATTATGTTGCTTTGATTTCGAAACAAGTTTGAATCTGGCTAGTCTTAAACTCATTTTATTTCTTAATTGTATCCATTTATTTTCCCGCACAAATGCTGATGTAAATTTGAAGCCACATTTTTGGAAAGCATTTCGGAGAAACGCCGGCCTTTCTCCTCCGAGCCACTTGGTGGCACTCTTGGTCTTTGACGTCACGTTAACTTCCTCGCTCTCGTTGGTTTATAAACTCGCCGGAAGTGTGCGGTTTCAAAACACTGACAGGAGCCAGCATTTATTTGTTATGTCTGTTTCACTTTTATCCGACGGACAGCACTGGTGGTGAGCAACGTGGTCACTTCAGCATCTTGAGAGCGTTTTAAACTGTTTCCAACATGGCGGGGCCGCTGCTGGAGTTTGAGACCGAAATGTTTCTGAGCCTTTTCGAGTGTGACGGGCTGCTGGTGACGGCTGAAGGGATGGGGATAGACCGCATCCTCTTGCAGTTCATGCGGGTTTACTCGGAGAAGGGAAGTTTGGTCCTTCTGCTCAACACAACCACACCAGAACAGGTGACACGTTTACCTATCTCCAGTGAACCTCTCGTTGCTTGGTGATTTGTGATAGCAAGGTGGCCAATGGACTTAAAGAATAGAGCTATTTTCAATTGTATTAATTGTTCAAAGACAAAACAATATTACTAATATTCCATACACCACTAAAATCAAATGTCAGGGAACCATCAACATTTTTTTGGTATCCGCACAGCATAATGGAGGCTTCCCATCCTTCCCTTTCAGGAGTATTTCACAGAGCAGTTGCGGGTGGAGGGTGTGAACCACCTGCCCAGGACGGTGACCAGCGACGTGCAGAGTGCGGAGCGTTACAATGTTTACACCGAGGGAGGGGTGTTGTTCGTCACCAGCAGAATATTGGTGGTGGACTTCCTCACTGACCGCATCCCAGCTCATCTCGTATCAGGTCAGAAGCAGTACGTTCAAATACGCGGAAAAAAGTACACCCTTTTATCAATTTTAAGGTCTTTATATGATAATAAATGGAATAAAACACAAAGCTATACAATAGCATTATTTACACAAGCTAAACTAAATAGAAAAAGGAGTGTGTGAGAAACTCATCTTCACTGCTTCCAATTAGGAGGGTAGAAGCAGCCAAGTTCTTCTTATCAAATGTAGCCTAGTTGATTAAATGATAATTCAAGCTGGCCCAGGTTCAGATCCCAGCCTAGGCCCATTTGCTGTATACCAGCCCTCTCTCTGACCATTATTCCTATCTACCTAATGTATAATAATAGCTGCTCGGTAAAGAAAAAAGGGGAGAAGCTGTTGCTAATTGTTAACCTGGAAAGGTTCAAGGCCATTTTCAAAGAATTTTGAGTCTATGATTATACAGTGATTAAAAACTAGTCTCAAGAGAAGAATATCCAAGATAGCTGCCAATTGTTACAGGAGTGAAAAAAGTAGTAGTAGTCCCAGCAAGTTCATTCAAAATGTGCAAAACTCAGAGAAACTGCAAACAGAAAAAACAAACAAAAACAATAGATAAAAGGCTTTAGTTGGTGTGTTGAATGCTAATCACAGTACAATCACAAAAAACAATGACAACAAAAAATACAACAAAATGTATGGTTTGTCTGGAGAAAACCTATTCTCTCTAAAAATTAAACATGGCAGCACAGCTTTCGTTTAAAAAAGTACATCTTGACAATCCACAGGACTTCTGGAACAATTTTCTTTGACCAGATGAGACCAAAGTGAAGATGTTTAGCCATAATGCACAGCAACACATGTTATGAAAACAAAACACTATATAATGGCACAAACACATTATATCTCAAGCATGGTAGTGGATGGTTGGTGATGGGACATTGAGACCTTGCCATGATTGGAGTGGACCATGAACTCGTCTGTATACCAAAGTATTCTGGAGTCAAGTGTGAGGCCATCTGTCAGCTAAAGACTGGCAGAAATCTGGTCATGCTTAGGGCTGCAAAGGAGAGGAACATTTCCGGTAAATATCCAGAAACTTTCCTTGGGAAGTTAACCTGGGGAATTTTGTAAATATTAAAATAGGAAGCTTTCCACAAGAATTAAAGGGAATTAATGGATATTAATTGGAATTTGGGGATAATTTCAACAAACTATGTCATATCCAAACATAAATATCAAGATGTTGTTTTTTAAATTGTAAAACGATTTAAAGAACATGACCTTTTAACAGATGTATTTTAAAGTAGAGCTTTATAACTGAACGATCAATTCTTCCACTGAATAACAAAAACATGAATGTTGAGTAAAATATTACTCATTACACTTTATGTAGTTCGCAAGCTCAAGTGTGTCCTCTGTACTCCAGGGTTGAAGTACATGTGATGGAGGAATGCGCACTGCATGTAGGGGGGTGTGGCCTCAGTAGCCCTGCAGTGTGCATGTGATTTAATAGCATAGATATGTAAGAGTGCTTGCATTAAATGGGGTTGTTTTAGCCAAGATTATATTACAACATATTTTCTTCAACTATATTTAAGTTCCCTGTTAAGGGAATAAGCTTTCAGTTTAGTAAATTCCTGGTTAATTCCCATGGAAAGTTCCCAACTATGAAAATTCCCAGAATTTTGCAAACCTAGTCATGCAATAGAAGTATGATCCAAAGCACAGCAGCAAATGAAGGACTGACTGAAAAAGAAAATAATCAGAGTTACAATGATGCATTCATAGTCTAAATCTCAACCTTGACTTAGAAATAAATTAAAACTTCTCCACCACTCCCATGATCCAGTATTAACTCAAACACATTGAACAAAATGCCAGGACAGCTCACTGGATCATGGTTTCATCTAGTAACGTTTTGTAGAATTTGACAGGCTTTTCATGGTATTGCATAGATACGACATTACACATTTCTTCTGTTATCCTCTCCACTCAGGCATCCTGGTGTATCGCGCCCATAAAATCATCGAGTCATGTCAGGAGGCCTTCATCCTCCGTCTGTTCAGACAGAAGAACAGGACCGGCTTCATCAAAGCTTTCACTGACAAGGCCACAGCTTTTTCCTCCGGGTTCTGCCAAGTGGAGCGTGTCATGAGGAACCTATTTGTGAGGAAGCTCTACCTGTGGCCCAGGTACAATAGCACATGCTTTATTTGATTGATAAGATTTAAAAACTCCAAGCTTTACCGCATGATCTTTTCCTTTTTTCAATCAACAGGTTCCAAGCCTCAGTGAACACAGCACTGGAGAGGCACAAGCCGGAAGTGGTGGAGCTGCATGTGTCGTTGACGCCTGCTATGAGAGTAATCCAGAGCTCCATTTTGGACATCATGAGTGCTTGTTTGAAGGAGCTGAAACGCTACAACCCCACCCTAGAAGCTGAGGACATGTCACTGGAAAACACACTTGGAAATGAATTTGAAAAGGTCTGACTAACTAACTTTTGGTCTGTTCTGTACTTAAGCTGTTTTCACACATATCTGGGTTGAGCCAGGCGCTGCCGCAGAAGGGAAAAGTGAACAATGTTTCCATTTTAAACTAATATGGCTCCGTTTCACCTATTTTGTCACCGCACCCAAGCAGTCGCTCTACAGAGTGGAACGCTGCGTATCCATGGCAACTAGACGGAAGTAGACGTGTAATTCCAACAGGAAAGAAGCCTGGCTGAGGTGTAAACGGAACAAAACCTTTTTCTGCCATTCTCATAAATGTGTTTACCTTTATTTAACCAGGAGAAGCCCGTTGAGATTAGAAACTCTTTTGCAAGGGAGACCTGGCCAAGATTAGCAGCTGAGTTACAACACATCATCACAGAAGACACAGGAAAACATGAATAAATAATAGTCATGAATAATCTTTCATGGAATAGCGCGGGAGGGTTAATATCCCAATAACACAGCTGCTTACGGGTGCCTGTTTAGCTAAAAAAAAAGTGGAGTATCTGGAATTTAGGACGAGCTGAAGTTATTGCACGTTCACACATCACTCGCGCCACATTTCAGGTGGACGCAAGCCACTCCGAGACCCCCTTTCTAGCTGCTCCGAGAGTGGGTGAGTTACGTCGACTACGAATGCGAGTGGCGTGTTCACACAAGTCCAGTTGCACCGTGTTCGGACCCAAAGCTCAGTTAAGTTGACCTAAATGGTCCCTGTGTGAAAACCACCGTAGATACTGAGTGGTAATAAACAGTTCCATCACAGTGAGATTAGAATTCTTAGACTTACACAAACAAAACTAGTTTTGTGTCCTTATATGGGGGTTGAATGTTAATTTTTAAGGATGTTTTGCTTTACTTTTATCCAGACCATCCGCCATTACCTTGACCCTTTGTGGCATCAGCTAGGAGCAAAAACTAAAGCCCTGGTTCAGGACCTCAAGGTGCTCAGGGTTCTGCTACTCTACCTCACCCAGTACGACTGTGTCACCTTCCTCAATCTGCTCGAGTCACTACGCTCTAGCCAGAAGATCTTTGGCTCTAATTCAGGTGAGCTGAATGTGCTTAGCTGCTCTTAATGTCTGGTCTCAACCACTCAGAGCAAATATGTCCTCAATTAATTTTTAAATAACAGAAGTCAGTCCTCTTCATTTACATTTGATTTGATCCATCAGGTTGGCTTTTCCTGGACTCCAGCAACTCCATGTTTGTGAACGCCAGGAGCAGAGTGTACAGATATCCTGAAAGCAAAAAGAAACTGAAAGTGGGGGCTGAGTCAGAAAAACTGAGGCCATCGTCCACCTCAGGTAACTGCACATGTCTGAAATCTAATCATTAGTCAGATTAGATATCCACGCGTTAACTATTCATGTTGAAATGACTAAAAGCTCAGTATGTTGCGTGGGTTTCAGCGGTGAAGCGGGAGCTGGTGCTGGAGAAGAGCCCAAAGTGGGAGGCCCTGACTGAGGTGCTGGAGGAGATCGAGAAGGAGAACAACAGCTCTCAACATGGACCAGGTCAGAGCTCAAAACTGTTAGCCGCTGCAATGCTCTGTCATGTCAACGAGCACATTTCTGTCTATGAATTCACCCAAAATGTTCCACATGATGAGAATTTTCTATTACTTTTATCCAAAATGTGGATTTATTGTCAATTGAAATGATGTAAATCACAGCCCACTGAAGTCTGGGAACGGTTATCAACAAATCCTGGCTGACGTGTCAAAAAGATTTTCTCACGGTGGGCTGATGTGTCCCAGTTCAGCTTTGAAGATGTGCAGTACTTGATAACACTCCAGCACACAGTGAGATAAAATGGTTCCCCTGAATTTGGGTCTAATCCAGAACACGCATCTGGCTTTTTTTCTAGTTGTAGACATTCATGTTTGTCAGTGTTGTTATAATGTTAGGATTAGATGAGCTCTCCATTTGGGCAGATTCAAAGCCTTGCGGTGCAATTTCTGAAGTCTGAATCTATAAGCTCCCATTAGGAAAAAAATATTTGAAATATCTCTGAATTTAGATTTCTGACTCTGAAAGTCAGAGTTCTCTTTTCCAGCTCGAAGCCTATGATCAGAAAAACATTACTACAGTGTTCGTACGTGCAAAATGAATGATAATGCGTCGTATAGTTAATGTGAAGTTGCTGCTTCAGTTTGTTTTGATGCTTTAGTGTACTCTTCCTTGCTCTGACACTCTTTATGAAACTCAATTTTTTTTCTATACTCTTCTAAAATCATTTCTGTGTGTTTTATTTACCATTTAGTGGCATGATTATGTTACTCCTGGTAAGGTCCACCTTCTCTTTTCTTTTCCCTTTTTATGTCTTCCCCCCCCTTCTCTACTAAATTTGACCACTTTTAGACAAAAAAGAGGGAACTAACCAGATAACAAGTAGGGTAAGCAGAAGTAACAGGAGAACATTCCTTAAAAGATGGTGCTTCACATAGCATCATCTGTCTACTCATTTTCTGTTGCTATAGTAGCTGGCCTGATTGGTGAGGAAAAGTTATTAGCAAATCCTGTTTGATCATCAAATTCTGGATAGTAATTTAGAATATATTGAAGCAGACTGATCTCCTGCATCACAGGTGGAGGAAGAAGATGGTGCAGAGATGATGCTGAGATCCAGAAAGGCTGATTTTCTTTTGAATGTGTAACCGTAGATCTCTATTTTATGGAATTAGGATTTCAGACGTGTGTGAGGACTTTCCTCATTTATCACATCGTTGTCTTTCCAAACTGTTCTGTGCTGCCAATGTAATAAAGAGAGGTCCCATTTACAAAAAAAATAGTGTCTCACAGTGCAAAAAACCCAATCTTTCTGTGTTGTCAGCGCACATCTATAGTATGTGATGGTTGTTATAAACAACCGGAGAAATTAACTGACTGTAAAACAGTGCAGTTTGAGGAGATATTGTTCAGGAAATTATGGCGCAGCTATTCGAGTTATGAAAATTCTCTCACAAAAAAAACCGTGGAGTATTCATTTAGCTTTTTAAATCTATGAAATCTTGTTGTTACAGACAACCCATGCCTAGCAACATGCTTCATTTTGGAGAAATTCAGGATTTCTTAAAGTAAAGCTGCCGGCAAGCATGAGGCACAAGAGTTTCAGCATAACCTGCTACCTGTGTGTTGTCTTGGTGTCACGGGACTTCTTGACTCAGAAATAAAACGTGTGAAAACGATGTCTCATGCTCCCTGAACCACTCTTTCATAATTTGAGCCTGATGAATCCTGGCATCATCATCTTTGAGTATGTCCATACCATCAGGGAAGAAAAACTGAACTAATGGAATAACCTGGTCATTCCAATGCAGACCAACTGCAGCAACCCCAGATCATAGCACTGCCTCTATAGGCTTGTCCAATAGACATAAGGCATGATGGGTGCATCACTTTGTCTTCCTAGTACGCTGATGCGCCCATCACTCTGGAACCGGGTAAAATCTGGACTCATCAGACCACATGACCATCTTCCATTGTTCTAGTGTCCAGTCTTTTTGCTCCCTAGCAAATTACAGCTATTCGTCCATTTTTTAATAAAGCTGGACAGTTTTTAACCCAATTTTAGTAGTTTAGTAGTGTCTCCTAAGATGTTGTCTTTGCTTGAACAGTCAATAATTTGACCCTTCTGAAACTTTTCCACGACCACAGGATGTGTCTTCTTACATGAATCATAATTGTTTAAAAACAGATAAACTAGTCACTGCATCAGTTAGGGTTAAATAACTTTTTGCCAGCCGAAACATAATCATTAATGCAGTAATACCTATTTGCTTAGTTAAATTCAGGTGGTGACTTTGTTTTGGACAGGCAGTGTATGAATAATGGAACCAGCAAATTAAGCTGTGGAGCAGTTCATTGTGTTTTATGTAGCTACAGTTAGCTCAAACAGCTCAAATGAAAAGCTTCACGCAGTAAAAATGGATATTAAACCATTCAGATTTGTTATTGTTTGTAAAACAGCTAACTAACTAACCTTTTATTGTTGGAAAACATAACGGTCTATACAGATGTCACATTAAAGATGTTGATTCATTAAGTTTAACCCAGGTTTGTGTGTATGTGTTTTAAACTGAGTCACTTGTGAACTGCAGGTCGAGTGCTGATTTGTGCCAGCGATGACCGGACTTGTGCTCAGCTACAGCAGTACATCAGGCATGGCTCCGATTGGCTGCTCCACCGGCTTTATACCCGCACCATCGGTAAAACGGACTCTGCTGCGGCTGCCGCATTAGAGCTGGACTCGCATAAAAAGGGAAAAGGCTGGTCTAAAAAAGGAACCAAGGGAAAGGAGCCCGCGAAGAAAAAAAAGCCAAAGAACACAAAGGGCAAAAGCAGACCTTCTCTGACCCTGACCCAGATGGTGGGGAAAGAGGAGGCGGGTGAAGCGGCAGCGATGGGCAGCAGCGGGGACGAGGATGACATGATGGAAGCAGATGAAGGCGAGGAAGAGCAGCTAAAGTTAGATCTGTCATCAGATGCTTATTACGGCGTCCTGAAGGAGCCGCTGACTGTCATCCACCCTCTAAAAGGCTGCACCGACCCCCACAGCTTGACCCGAGTGCTGCATGAGGTGGAGCCCAGCTTTGTGGTGCTGTACGACGCTGAACTTAGTTTTGTCCGCCAGCTGGAGATCTACAAAGCCAACAGGCCTGGAAAGCCACTTAGGGTCTATTTCCTCATATATGGGGGCTCAACAGAGGAGCAGAAGTATCTGACAGCACTGTCAAAGGAAAAGAAAGCATTTGAGCACCTAATCAGGTCAGAATCATCTCTTCCCAACAACTGTGTGGTTTGTTGAAGTGTTGGCTTTTTATTGGTCCTTGTTTGTGTGTGTTTTTTATGCAGAGAAAAGGCCACTATGGTCATCCCAGAAGAGCGGGAAGGGCGAGAAGACACCAACCTCGACCTGGCTAGAAATTTAGAGCCTGCCAATGCCACCACTAATACCCGCAAAGCAGGTTTGTGTTCCTTTTCTTTCTCTAGACATTTCACATCTTCATTATGTACCCGACTGATTTTTATTTTTTTTATTCTTTGTCCAATACGCAGGAGGCCAGGAACAGCCCAAAGAGCCCTCACGAGTCATTGTCGACATGCGTGAGTTCCGCAGCGAACTGCCTTCTTTGCTCCACCGCCGGGGGCTGGATATCGACCCCGTCACCCTCGAAGTGGGTGATTACATTCTGACTCCAGACACATGCGTTGAGCGCAAAAGCGTCAGCGACCTGATTGGCTCGTTGCAGAGTGGCCGCCTCTACACCCAGTGCCTATCCATGACCCGCTACTACAGAAAGCCAGTGCTGCTCATTGAGTTTGACCCGGCGAAACCCTTTTCCTTGATGGCGCGGTCAGATTTCCGTAATGAGATCTCATCCAACGACGTTTCTTCAAAGCTCACTTTACTCACACTGCACTTCCCCCGCCTCCGTATACTCTGGTGCCCCTCTCCACACGCTACAGCCGAGCTCTTCCTGGAGCTGAAGCAGGGCCGTCTCCAGCCCGACGCTTCAGCGGCTCAGGCAGTCACAGCCGAGTCAGACATTGTGGCTGAGTCGGCAGACCTCTACAACCCGGGACCTTATGACTTCCTGTTGAAAATGCCAGGTGTCAATACAAAAAACTACAGGGCTCTGATAAAAAATGCAGACAGCCTGGCAGACCTTGCCAAACTCAGCCAGGACAAGCTAGCAGAAATACTTGGGAATGTTAACAATGCAAAGATGTTGTATGAGTTTCTGCATAATGTTGCTGATGTCCCTGCTCCTGTGCAGAAAACTAAACAGACATAAGTTCTAACTTGTGCATATCAATGTTTTGCTTGATATAGATATTATCTTAACATTTTAAATTTTGTATGAAAGTGATGCAGATGAAGAACAAAACAGATGGAAGTAATATCTTTTATTTATATAGTGTGACTCTGCTATCAGCTGTGAATTGTTATAGTCGTGTGTCATGAACTAAGATAATGCAGATTTTTCTGTTGGCTTTTGTAAATTACAATTGAAAGGATGTTGAACTTTTATTATTTCTTAAATAATTGAGAAGATAATTTTATATTTTGGAATAATAAAATGTTTTACACAAATTTAAATGGCCTGTTGTATCAAAAATGAAAGCTTGCATCACAGAAATTAGTTCAACCTCACATTCAGTTTCCCTGCTCCAATCTGTTATGATATGGTGTGCTGTGTGGAACAGTGTAAGAAGTATAGTTTCACTGTCTGTAAATCTAAGTTATGATCTGATTTGATTGCTGATTTTTTTCCATGGTGGTGCCAGGCAGGTTGTTTATGTTGACTCGTTTTATCATTAATGAAAAAGTATATGATAAATTGAATATTTCAATTACATTTGCATCCGTAATTATCAGGTTTTTTTTTCTTCTCTTTTCTTTTTATGGAGTGTAATGATTCATGGACTGATGCTACACCGGTTCCTATGTAGTTTCTTTTTGCTGACCTGTGAGGAGGACTGTGTTCCTCCGCCACTCCCCCCAACGCTTCCTATCAAACAGCGTCATTACGTCACTCTGCATCCGAAGCTCGACCAGTCGCAGCCATTTTATTCCGCAAAATAAACTTCTATCTCAAAGCCAGACGACTAAAAAAACTATTCAACATTTTTGGCGTCACATTTATGGATATTTCTTTGAGAGCAGCGGCTCGGATGGATTCTGGTTTCGAGGCATCGCAATTTGGTAAGACCACAGCCCCGAGGCGGCGCTGTCTTGTTTTTAGCATGCTAGCCCGTCTTAGCTAAAACGAGCTAACTAGAGAAAATGTGAGGAGGTTGTTGTTGGGGAAGGTTCGTGATGTCCAGACTGAGACAGCAGACGAGTCTGGGTCAGACTGAACAGTAGAGCACAGCCGATTATTTCTATATGACATATTTTAAATGTATGCTTTACGTCTCTTGAAATGACAACCAAGGAACCAACGCTTCACCACCTTTAATGCTGGCCACTGTCAACTCACTCACCTGTCAGATTTAAAGTAGCTTGGCAGCGTTAGCTTATCCCACACCCTCCCACCTCCACCACTGCTTTAATGGTTACGACAGCCATGTCACTCAAGCTGCCGAAATGAAACCCTAACCTTATCGTCAGCTTTCAGTTTATGCTTATGAAATCTGCATTGTGTGTGATTATTAAAGCTATTTGAGCCTGGTTGCTCTTTGAGTTGATTCAGGCAGGTCATTATGTGCCACTGTGAGCAGCCTTCCTAATGTACCACAGTCATTCCGATCATACACTCAGTGAAACACAAAACTGATCATGTTCTTTAATGCCTTTCTAATCGATTAAAGTGTGAAGACTGAGGCGGTGCGGCAGCAAATCCAAACAGGTCGCGGCATGTCTGACTCATGCAGGATGTGGTGAATTTAGACTTTGTCCACTCAGTCTGGCACTGAAAACTGTCATATGTTTATGTTAACTCTAACAGCACTCATATTCCAAAACTGTACGCTTTAGATCCCTATATTATTTGCTCATTTCAGCTTCCCAGTGGAGTTGGCAGGAAGGCTGATCACATCACTATCTCTTTCCTCCTGGCCAATTAAAATGAATCTGCATAGTTCAGAATTTTCCTATATCAGCTGTAATGGTTAATCTTTTCATGGCCAGCTTTGTGGGTGACCTCATTTATTTATTTATTAATTTTTGCCTTGCTTTTATGTTTTCTTTTTGTTTTTATTTTATTTTTTCCCCCATTGTATTTTCAAGTTAAACCCACAAAGGCAGGGTAGAAGTAAACTGCACCACATGTCTGTGGGAACAGATCAGAAAACTGACAACCCAGTGAGCCGTGCTGACATCATTTCGTTTTTTTTTTATCTCTGGATAAAAGCAGATATTTTCGTTGGAAAGGCAGCAATCTATTTCAGGCCCAAAAAAATCTGCAGACTCAAACGTAGTTTTGGCAAGGAGCGGCTCTCATGCTGCTAATGCTTTATATTAGTTACACAGCCTTCATAATCTAAACAGATTCTGCTTACCACATTCTTACTTAATTCAAAGATTTTACGGTCATGTTTATTGTTGTGTCCTGCAAAATGTCTGGCCCCACAGAATGCACATTGTCTATGAATAGATACATGCAAAACTGTACAATGAGATATGAATAATGTACATGAGACATATAAATTAACTCTCCTTCTTGTAGTTTGTAGGACAAGCCTGAAGGCACAACAGTTAACCTTAATTATAGTGTGATATCTGCCTTCTTTGTTTGTTTCCTGTGATGTCCCTGTGAATGATTTGTTTTCTTTTTGTTTATTCTATTAAATGTAGATCAGCATTTTAGCTTTTACAACAAATGGCGTAGCTGTGCTCTTCTAAAGTCACTGGATATAACAGTGTGTATATGACTGTTTGTACTTTATCGCTGACATTCCTCACATTGAGGCCTATCTGTAGAAGAGTTGACCTATAACCCCCTTCCCTCAGAATGCAGACTCTTTGCTGTTGTTGACACGCAGCACTGTGGTCATAACTGCTCTCATTTCCTCACACGGCTGTTCAATTGTGGCGGTTTGTTTTAGGAAATCATCTGTGAAATATTGAATTTATTCAAGTTACTGAAAATGATTCATTTTCTGAGTCCCTTGTTTTCTGTCTTCCTTGTTTCCAGTTTAGTATAAACCCTCTCACCAGTGCTGCATTCAGGAAGTCTTTGATAAGAACAGTCTAAAGTGGCAGGCGCACCCAAACACTGTCATCAGCCTGCAAAAATGTTGCTGCACATTAAAACAAAGATTAAACATTTATTTATTTTCCCCTGTACAGCAGTTAAAAGCCGTTCACCTCATCTACGCATCATAACAAGCTGGTTGTGTCTTTCCACGCTTTTGCAAATACTAACCAATTAGATCTTGTCATCTCTGAAACTCTTTAGATCTCATCTTGCACCGTTCTTTGCATGTAATCTACTCAAGATTCAGTAAATGTTTTCCCCATCCAGCTCTCTTCATACCCAAATGTGCTTATTTGGTGAATCCTATTCAATGGTAAACCGGACAATTGTTTACTCTAAGCACAGGTAATGCCTCCTTAATGCTAAGTAAAGGCAGGTGTTGCAGCTGCTTACAAATCCCCTGGCACATGTCCATGAATTGTAGAGATGCCATCAAAAAGAAAAGGCTCAGAGACAAAGATCTTTGGCAGAAATTGAAAAACGGACTTACTTGAACTTTTAAGAAACTGAACGGTCTTCCAGAGAGATAGTTGTGTAAGAGGAAGCTCAAACACTAGCATTTGTGATGGTCTAAAATGAAGTGTTAGCTAGGGTTACCATATTCTGATATTCCAAAAAGAGGACACCCTCC
>JAPMNP010662367.1:0-10743 GCA_029874935.1 Atherina boyeri | reverse complement strand
TCTGCACTCTGGGCAGCGTTTCACATGATTCACCTCGCCAGTCTTCACGTGGAAGAGGAAGAGCAGAGCTTGCAGAAACATTTAGACTGATCAGCCTTTGCTAGTTTATTTGATAGAAAGCATGAATGAAGCCACTTCAAAGTGACAAATATCACCGCCAGAGTCAGCTTCTGGCAAAAAAAAGAAAATAAAATGTGATCAGTCACAGAAGCTAATTATTGCCACCTGGTGTTGGGAAGAATCACCTCTAAACTTACAAATTCTGCCTTTTAAATGTTTAAGAACTCTCAAATATGACAGAAAATCACTTCAACGTTTGAAGTCGCTTATTAGTTTTTTATCAGGATTGATTTATCAACCGATTGCTTTTAGTGGGACTTCCAATAATATCCGCCTTCATCGTTTGTTTGGTTCAGGTTCACATCCATCTAGACAACAGCCATCATAAGAAAAAGCAGAACACCGATTTGTGGGCTTCATCCTCATCAAAGAAACAAGGTGACGTTACTTCTTCCCTGTTTTTTTTTTTGTCTTTTTTCTCAGTTTGATAGAAAATAATTGTCATCTGTGCGACAATTATTTTTTTTCTTTCTGCGTCATTTCACTGATTCATGTTTTCACTTCTATTAGGCCATTTGACGCATTGTTGTCTGTTGTTGTAAAGCAGTCCTTTTGCACATATATTTTAAAGCCATAAAAGCAAATAATATAATGAAGCAATTAACTGAGAAGGCACATTTTTCTTTATTGTTATACACAGTAACTTTCATGTGTAGGAATATAATCTGGCCATTTATAAAACTTGTGAGCTACTAGAGCATGCACAATCAATCCAAATTTTTTTGTAAAGTGCTTTAAAAACAACACACATGGCCAGAGGGCTGTACACAGACAAAAAAAACAAACACATTTGAACAATAAAAAACTATAAGAAATATGAAAGACAACACCTCAAACTGAGTTAAAGGCCAACAAGAAAAATGTGCTTTAAGGGCACGTTTACATATAACCATTTGATATAGAGTCAACGTCGATTGATTGCTTAATTCATTTATAATTTATTTGTGTGTGGACAAAAACTAGTGAGTGCGAAGTACTTTTGATAAGATTCAACTAGCCGCTTTAAAAAGGTGGTTTCAGGTCACTTTGAATGCTGTTCGTTTATTGTGTGGACGCAAACCAACAAGGCGAAGTTTGTTTACCTACTTGAGTCGTGTGACTTCCCACCAGTGAATATTGACCAATCAGTGACTGCTCACAGCATCGCGTGGCAACAACCACATGACCAATGATTGATGAAGACGTTCTTACGTAAACTCACCATCTGACCGACCGGAGCACAGTCGACTCAAGACATTATGTAGACATGGACCAGATGCTAATTAGTTTTTCTCTGGCAAATAGAAATTAGCATTTAGTGCACATTATTGTGTGTGAACACGCCCTAAAATTTAAAAGTCGACCTGTTCAAAGGTAACTCATTCCATAGTTTCAAGGCAACAACTGCCTAACACCTCTCAGCCTCCTTTTCCATGTAGAGACGACTAACAACAGATCTGCCAACATGAGGGAGCGTTTGGCTGAAGCAGGTTGGATTGATTCTGTGGGACGAGGCCATAAAAACAAGGAGAGAATTTTAAAGGAAAAGTACGTTTTCGTTAACCTGGACCCTATCAATAGCATGAAATACGTTTATTATAAACTCACATGGACAATTTTGGAGTTACTTGAAGTCTATCAGGAGATATTTAGATCCATTATGCTGGCGTTGTCGGGACAATGTCATAATCAGAGGCACTTTCTTATGTTGTGTCGTCGTAACCGGTTTGTGTTTCTATATCTATGGTTTGGGATGACAACAAAGCTGCTCTGAAGGCAAAGAAGGATACTACAGCAACTAATAACTAAACACTGGTGAAATTAAGGCGTTTTGTGGCAGATAATGTCTTATTTAGAGGCTGGAATGACGTTATCCCCGACCACTTCCATTGAATGGATATCCACGCCAGCGCAATGGATCTAAATATCTCCTGATAGACTTCAAGTAACTCCAAAATTGTCCAGGTGAGTTTAAGAACCTATTTAATGCTATAAATAAGGTCCAGGTTAAAAGAAACTGTGCTTTTCCCTTTAAAATCAATCTTAAAACAAACCGGAAGCCAATGAAAAGATTTCAGAACTGGAGGAGTGTGCTCTTGTCAACCATAAAGAAGATCCCAGTAGTCTAAAAGAGATGCGATGAAAGCGTGGATTGCGGAGAAAGAAATTATTTTGCTCTGGCCAGCTGGATTTGACCACGGAGCTAATCTGTGTGTCATATTTAAGATTGCTGTCCAACATTGCACCGAGCTTTGTTGCTGTAGGTGTCAAATATAAATTTGATGACCCAGGTCGACATGACTCAACATAACCTCAGTCTACATCTCCACGCCTTGTTCTGAAACTTCTTTGTCCCTCCATAAAGATGCTTCTGATGCTGATCAGATCACACTATCATCAGAAATGTGTTTTCCTCTCCCATCTTCCAGGAATTCATTGACTCATCCCAGAGGATTTTTTACCTCTCAGTAGTTTAATGCATGCTTTTTTCTGTGCTCATTTCAGGCAACATCCTGAGCTACTGGTGCTTCTCTCCTGGATTCAGCATGCAGGATCTGGTGAATCAAGGCGTTCGCAGCATCATTCTGACCAGCGGTACCCTCTCCCCGCTGTCCTCCTTCACCTCCGAGATGAGGATGTAAGTCATCACTCAGTCAGCGTTTTTTCCTCTGTCTTTTTTTTTCTTAAGTTATGACTGTGGTTTTGTCATTTTCCCTGTGAAGGTGAATTTTACTGTATGATGCCTCCATTTATTACATGAATCATTTAAATGAATGCTTAAATAGTCCAAATTAGTTGATGTTATAGACATATTTCTTATGTTTTTATCAGAGCACTCGGAGTGAATCTGATGCTGTGGCCAGTGTTTTATTTGGCTCCGATCCACATCTAAATTTTACAGACTCTACCTTTAACAGACTCTACCTCAGTCCTTGATCCAATTCTTCACCAAGTTTCATGTCATTGTTTTTGGATAATCTGTACTTGAGTTGTTTATCTGTATCTAATATTGATAAATGGGTTTAGTTAACCTCTTTTGTAGGCCTACTTTTTCTGCCTGTTGGCTGAAATGACACACCCAAAATAATTATATATTAATAATATATTTTCACATCTCCAAGGGCTGTATGTATAATCTCGATCTCTACAGAAAGCTGAGACGAGATTCAAGTTTTAGTTTATTTAAATGGCACATCTACACAATCGAAAGTTCCCAAAGTACTGCACAACATATAAAGAACATAAAACACACAAAGAAATAACGCCAGCACAAGAGACCCAAAGACGCCTTACATTACTGAATGTGCTATTCATTCACTCACATTCGTACTTGGGGATGGTAAGCTAGCGAGCTAGTACTAGCGTAGTCTACCATCATTCATACATCATTCAGAAAGAAGTGAAGCCCAACCTAGTCTATGATTGGAAGAGTGAATACTTCACTATAAACCCCCTTCGTCTCCATGGAAACCAGCAGGACTTTCATGAATCATGTCAAATAAAGGCAGAGTCATAGAAGACACATTAGCAGAGTTTTTTAGAGCTGGAATATAACTTTTCATCACAAAACAGCAACAGTAAGATGGGTCTGATTTGTGATTGTGGCTGCGAGATCCCAGTTTCTGTCCCACACTCTGCAAACATCTTCTGTACTGCACGCATCTCATGCTGCCTCCTGTACAGGAAGCGGTCATCTACAAGAGGTTGACAATGTTTTTACTGCTGCGCAAACATTACTTGACATCTTCCACTTTGCTCTGGTTTGTTGTTTTTTACTTTTCGACTGATGCTTGTTAATATTTTGATTCAGGCTGAAATATCTCAATAGATGATAGAATATTAGCAAATACACTCAAAACTACTTTGCATAACTGAATTGGGTGCATTTTTTCTATTTTATTAATGGCAGTAGTGAATGCAAAATCATAAGAAATCGTAATATTTGAATCTTTCCAGTGAGTTATAAGTTAAACTCTTGTTGTATGAACAGCAGGTAAACTGCAATCTTGATGTGAGTGTGCTTTTCTTCCCTCTGATGCTCCAGAGAATTCCCTGTGTGTCTGGAAAACGGTCACGTGATTGAGAGGGACCAGATCTTTGTCACCGTCATTGATCGAGGCCCGGACGGCGTGCACCTGAGCTCCGCGTTTGACAGGAGGTGAGTCTCCTCATCATCGCAGTGATGACTTGTTAGTGATGACTTGTTACAAACATGATGGAGGTCTTTTCTGGTCATTGAAGCAACCTGGCTCCCAGCTGTTCCACATATTATACACTGAATGATCTCTGACTAGTGAGGTTTCTATCCATCTATTCTTCTTCGAATTTTCAAGAATAGCAAAATTAAACAAACATTAATGGTAATACTCAAAACTCGAAAAAATTCTGAGAAAAGTTTTTACGCTTGGAGGGGGTGGATTTGTCTGCGTATCGATAAAAGTAAAATGCGACTTTTGCTATGGAAACAGATTTTTGTTTCATTTTCAGCCTCAGTTGTGTTTGTTTTGTGGCATAGAAACACTCCCTGATCATCTCAGGGCACACTCCTCTCAATAATCTCAAAATGATACAAGGAAACAGACATAAATTTGCATTTTCTGTTTTCACTAAATTCGCTCAAAAAAAGTTAATATTTGGATGGAAACCTGGCTAATTTTATCTCTTACTTTTATTCTCTTTTTCCTCCCCCACTTAAAAGTAACCTGAGCTGAGCAGTTGCTTTAATTATGGTTTTCTTTTTTCATGTGGCAGGTTTGTTCCTGAAAATATGGCATCTTTAGGCAACACCATTGGTAAGCTCTTAGAATACACTGAGGTATTTAATCCTCTATGTGTAAGGTTTTTATTATCAAAAGTTGAAGCATAAATGTCACTATTAGTTCTCTATGTGATCCATAAGTTAATTGATATTTGATGGTAAACCATTAAAATAATATAATAATAAGTATTAGTCTGTATGGAAAGATGGTAAGATATTGTCATGCTCATCTAATTAAAAGGCTAAAGGTGAAAACTGGCCATTCATGATGGTAATATTTTTTATATTCATTCAGCTTTCAAACATAAGCAGGAGTATTGATTCAGCGTACCATGTTTCCTTATTTTTTATTGCAAATATTTATCTGTTTGTGTCGTTGGGCATTGCTGTATGCATAGGCATATGATAAACACTCCTTTCTTTCCCTTTCACTGTTTTGCAATGTGCATATGCCACTGATCTTTGTCATAAAATAGAATAAAAAATTTGATTGCAAAAAATGTTTTATTGCAAAAAAAACATATTTTCATCACTGAAAAATTATGCGGCTCGTTGGACGTGACTGACTGCTCGCAGAGAAGCACTGGTATATCTTTGTCTCTAAAGCAATACTGGGTAATCGCCAGTTCACCTCAGTTCCCATCTTAACGTAACTGTTACCTGCTTTGCTCTGCGAAATGACTGCTTTTTAATTGGATTCAGAAGGTCAGAAACACAATAGTCCTACTCTACTCTCATATGAAATGATCTGAGGAATGAACTTGTATTAGTAACCTGTTTTCGTAAATTAGGCAAGGCAAGTTTATTTGTATAGCACAATTCATGTTACAAAACAATTCAAAGTGCTTTACATAAAACATTAAAAGCTTTACAGCGAGGTGCAGAAGAACCATTAAAAAGTAAAAGAATAAAAAGCATAATTTCAAATTAAAAACAAAAATTTAGAAAAGAAGTTCTAGCTTAAAAGAAGTCGTACAGGTTTGAACATTAGAATAAAACGATAAAAGCAGCTGAGAACAGGTGGGTCTTTACCTTGGATAGACTGAGAGTATAAGGGAGTTTGAGAGTAAAAAGAGGAGATTGACACGTTGAAGGATTGCTGCTGTTTTCACATGATGTGAGTGTGTGTGTTTTTTATTTTTATTGTGTTTTGCCAAAGTCTTGAATCACCCTAAAAAACTCTAACCACCCTAAAAAACGGAGATTTTACGATTCTTATATGAATATTTAGTCTGAGCAGCTTTATTCCTCTTTTCTTTAAGTAGTCTTCAGGACCACTTCTCCAGACTTCTTGAATGACTTTCTAAAGCTCTTCTTTGGATGTTTCTGCGTTTTGGGCCGTTCTCCGTCCAGATGATCCAACACTGCTTCTAATGTTGAGGTCCGAGTTCTGGGAAGTACCCGTCCCTCCATCAGACCGGTTTCCACTGATCTTCAGTCCAGTTCTTGTGTCATGTGACGTACCTCAGCCTTTTTCTTCCTTTCTTCCTTAAGAACGGCTTCTTGACAGCCACATTTCCATAGAGACCATTTCTGATGAGGCTTTGGCCAACAGTAGATGGATCAGCTGATGGTCCAGATGCATCTCTCGGGTCCTGGTTCAGTCGGTCTGGATTTTTTCACTTTCAGATCCTGTTCTGCTGTAGTTGGTTTTTATTTTTTAGTCCTGAACCTTCTTCTTTTATACTACATGTGTCGAGTTTCCTCGGGTGTTTTAAGGACACACTGCACGTCATGCTGAGATAAGCCAAGTGAGGAAAAACTTGATGATCAAAAGGCTTCATTGAAGCAAAATGGGAAGAAATGAGGGCTAGACCAGGACTTCTGATCAGTGCTGAAAAATAAATATAACCAACAGCTGTTTGATATCTCAGTTTGTGCCAGTTTTATGTCAGTATCATAACAAATATCTCTAATGTGCGTTTGTTTATTCTATCCTCAGCCAACCTCAGTCGTGTGGTTCCTCATGGTCTCCTAGTGTTTTTCCCTTCCTTCCCTTTGATGGAAAAAAACCTGGAGTTCTGGAGAGTGAGTTAAAATGTTGCAGCTTCACATGTTGGAAATGTGTTTTTTTTTTTTATTGCTTATTCAATTTATTTTATTTTGTATTATTTGTTTATTTATTTTATTTTGTTTATTGTTTATTTAATTAATGTATTTATTTTTATTTTATTTCTTATATTTTTTATTGCTTATTTGAATTATTCTTTTTTTTTTGTTGTTTTTTTTTTATTTATTTTTTTTTATTTTTTCTGAATTCTATTTTAAGCTATTGTGGTATTTGTATTGAACCCCACCATGTAAGATGAGTGTGGCTGTTCTCCCGTCAGGCTAACGGACATGCAGATCGCATAGAGAATGTGAAGCCCATGTTTGTGGAACCTAAAGGGAAAGGAACCTTCAATGAGGTGAACATGGTTTTATTCAGATTCATTTAAAACCTGCATCTTCACATTTTTTCTTTAAGTGTCTGACAAAATTTCATCATTGCTGTTTCCAGGTCTGTAAAGACTTTAAAGCTCCTCTCTTTGTCTGTTTTAGGTCATTGATGGATATTATAACCAAGTCAATGATCCAGCATCTAAAGGAGGAAGTTTCTTTGCTGTGTGTCGGGGAAAGGTGAGGAGACGTTGTTTATGTGGCGTCTGTCAATGCTTAAGGATATCAAGTCCATCTTTCTTCTATTCTCTGAAACTTGTCAGTGGAATGTTTGGATATTTATGTTTCCTCCAGTGTCAATATCAAGGCAAGGCAAGTCTATTTGTAGAGCACGATTCATGTACAAGACCATTCAAATTGCTTTACATAAAACGGTAAAGGATTCCAGCAGGGTGCAGAAAACATTAGGAATTAAAAGAATAAAAAGCAGAACTTAAAATTCAAAACAAAAATTTAGAAAAAAAAGTCAAGCTTAAAAGAAGCCGTGTAGATTTTAACTTTAAAAAAAAAAATATGCTGAAACTTTTAACTAGCCTTTAAAAATAAGTGAGTGTAAGAATGTGAAGCTTTTGACCCGTTATATAACCCATCATCAGTATGACGGGTTGTAGTTAGAGTTTTTGGATGCTTTGTGCTCGCATCAGTTCTGTTCATGTTGTCTTCTGTCAGGCCAGTGAAGGTCTGGATTTTGCAGACACGTATGGTCGGGGCGTCGTCATCACCGGCCTTCCTTTCCCCCCCAGAATGGACCCACGGGTCATCCTGAAGATGCAGTTTTTAGATGAAATGAGCCGAAAGAAAGTTCCTGGGATGAAGGTGAGAGAAAAATCATCACAGAGTCTCACTGAAATGGTTTGAAGATGTTCAAGTGGCTCGGTAATCACGGTTTTTCTGTCTGTCTGTCTGTCTGTCTGTCTGTCTGTCTGTCTGTCTGTCTGTGTGTGTCATCAGTACCTGTCAGGGCAGCAGTGGTACAAACAGCAGGCATTCAGAGCTGTTAACCAGGCCATTGGAAGAGTTATCCGTCATAAAGAGGACTACGGAGCCATCTTCCTGTGTGATCAGAGGTCGGGCATGAAGCTTTTATCATCTATAACAACATCTGTGATTTCAGGACACTTGATTAGAGTTTAATAAGATCACTTCAGAGTGAAAAACTAAATGTGGTCGCACATTTAGCACAGCAATCGTCATCGAACTGAAAACCAAACTGCAGTGGCCATGGAAACCCAAAATACTAGTGATTTAAAAGAAACTGAGTTAAAATAGCATAATTCTTAGCATAATTGCAAAAAAAAGTATATCACTTAGGCAATTATGCTATGAAGCTAACGATGTTTATGCTCATGTATTGATTAGTTTAAACAATCATTTCTGAAGAAATTAATGAATTGAATGAAGAAATGAATCCGGGATTTTTTGGGTTTTTTATGTAGATGTTTAATTTGTCAGTCATTTCAATTTATTTTAAATTCTTGTTTTAATCTGTTTTTTACAATTGTATTTCTGCAGCTTTAAGACAAGTTTAGTCAAGAACATAAAACATTCTTAAAGAAGGAATCCATAAAAGTGGATGAAAGGAGACTCGTGGGGAGTTTGACTCCACTGGGATGCAGTAAATCAGCATGGGGGTGTCAGAAATTCAATTGAACAGATTTGCCTTCTGATGATATTGTAAACACATACGATTATTAAGATTATTATTCACTGAGATTTCACTCTTGAAAGGTGCAAATGCAAAAGTATTAATCACACTGCTTACCATTTTAGTAAAAAAAACAAACAAAAAATGCATCAACATGTGACCGGATTGAGAATGGCAAGCCATGACTTGCTTGCAGTTTATTCAGCATTAATGATGCTCTCGAAATTTTTCAAAAGATTTGACAAAATTTCCACTAAAATTAAGAATTTCCTTGAATAAGGAAGCATTTTTGCTGAAGGATAACTGGTGTTTAAATTTAACAATCGACCGGTTTGTCATTCAGTAGGATGTAAACCACACAGATTATATTTTTTCTGTTTGGTTTGAAGTCAAATAAATGATTAAACCATATTTTATACGATTATGATTTAGGAATTAAACCAGGGATGGGGAACCTTGGCCCTCATCCTGCAAGGTTTCCATGTTTCCCTGCACAAACACACCTGATTCCAATTAACTAGTAATTGTGCAGAACTTCATTGGTTGTTGGATCCATCTGATTTGAGTCAGGTGTGTTGAAGCAGGGTTGGATGGAAAACTTTGAGGAATGCGACCCTCAAGGACCAGGGTTCCCCACCCCTGAATTAAACCATTGATTAGTGGCAAAACTTGAGCTGAAAAACCTGATGCCACGAAGCTCCGTGCCTTATATGCAGCTCTCTGTTTGACATAGAATCTGACATAGCAGAATTTAACATCACATTCTGTAACATAGCAACAGGCGGCATCATCAGGGTTGATGGGTGATAAATGACCTCATGTCTATTTCCGCAGGTTTAAAAACTCTGATGCCCGAGCGCAGCTTCCATCTTGGGTCAAGCCTTATGTCCGCCTCTACGACGGCTTCGGGAATGTGGTCCGTGACGCCTCGCAGTTCTTCCGAGTTGCACAGAAACTGGTTGGTTGTAGCAGTTTTAGGAGATTCCTCATATTAACCCTTTTAGTGCTGCGCTGCAGATCTGCTGTAAAGGTGATGCTTCTGTGTGGCTGTTTTTAAATGTGCCAGAGGCCTGTGGTGGTGAAGACGACTGCAGCAGAGAGCTGTGCGGCGCTGTGTTCATCAAACACTCAGTCTTCCAGTTTCACCTCCTGTTCCTCATCACAAAGCTCCAAAACCCAGAAAGCCAAGCAACTGGATACCCACCTTCCCAGTCTGAAGAGGAGGAAACTCAGTGAGTATAAAGATACAGGAAGTGTGTCAATGCTCACTGAAACCCTAAAAGATTTGATCGGAAAGTATCTGTACTTGTATATTCTCACAGCATGTGAGAAATAACAAACCTACTCCTTTTAATTTAGGATAACTTTTGCAATTATTCTGTTTAAGGTTAGAGTTGTCAGCTTTAAACAGTGTTTATCTTTACTAATCCACATAAATAAGTGTTGAGACCTCCTAGTTTTTCGTGGTTATATTTTGTATTTCTGTGAGCTCAGGTTGGTGGCGCACGGAGGCCAGCTGGGGCAAAGCGAGCATCCCCAACAAAAGCAGCAGTGCCTGTTTTTGATTTGCAGAAAGAGAATCTGCAACAGCTTCTCTCTGGGCTGCTGGTTTCTAAAGCTTGGTTTATACTTCTGTGTCGTCTTCGTCATGTTGGTCATACCTTAAACCTCGTAGCCTCTGCTGTGTTTATTCTTGTGCGTCGTCTCCGCACAAGTCTAGCCGGCGCTTCAGGTCGGACCAGCCCAGCTGACGCTGATGGGTTGTGTGTTTATACTCGAGCGTAGGGTCAAAGCGTCGTGC